>CM076573.1:613657327-613780696 GCA_034641835.2 Pinus albicaulis
GGATCTCCGAGGAGTACCTTGGCCAAACCCTTGAAAAGGTTTTAGGAGTCAAGCTTTAAGCAACCATAACTTTTGTTTAGGGAGTCAAATTCTAATAAAATTTATATCATAGGAAAAATTCCAACAAGATGAACACAATGGTAGTATTCATTTTATGTTTTAATGAAGTCAATAAAAGAGGAATTTTGTGACCCCATTTCCATGATGGGACTATGGAGGCCGAGTTACAGAAAAGTAACACCTTCCATCTAGCCTAGGTTATCCAAGGGTGTGGGAGGTAGTATTACACTTCCAAGCCCTTCCACCACCACTATAAAGAGGAATGGTGAAAGTGGATCATCGTGCCTTAAACCCCAATATTATTTGAAGGTATAGGTTGGAGATCCATTCAAAATAATGGAGAAAAAGGGTGAGGATATCATTGATGTTGATCATTCGATCCAAGCTTCCAAGAATCTCAAAGGCTCTATAATATGCTTCAAATAGGAACAACATATCTTTTTGAAATATTTTGAGAGATCAAGCTTGATAAACATCCTTGCCTTCTTGTGCTTCTTGACAAAATGTATTGCCTCATGTGCCACTATGATGCCATCAAGGATTTGTCACCCTTCAATGTAGCCATATTTCTCTAAATATATTAAATATGGTTATATTGGCTTCAGATGATTTTCCATAAGCTTCGAGATTATTTTATAGATGATGTTATAGAGTGTAATGGATCTGACACTACCAGCTTTGATGGAATTTTCATTTTTTTGGCATATAATGAGAATCATGGTATTTAAAGATGGATGAATTAATTTATTTCTTCATGATTCCTCCACCAATTCATGAATCTCCTTCCCAATAATAGCCATACTTCTTGAAAGATGTCAATGGTAAAGTTGTTAAGTCCCGGAGCTTTGTTCTTGGACACAAGCTTGACAACTTCCTACACCTAAAAAATTGTTATTTCCCTCATTAGAGATGTGTTATTCTCATGAAGGACTAGCTAGGGGATAGTTGTTGTGATTCCATGGATAACACACAATTATTTGGGAGAGGGCTATGAGGTCTCGATAGTATCCAATTAGTTCCTTCTCTATATCCTCATGGTTCATCACCTTATTACCTTATTTTTTCATTAGTGAGATGATTGTGTTGTGGTGATAATACTTCACCATTGATTTGTGGAAGAAATATGTACTCTTCCCTCCCTCCCTTGGACATTTCACCTTGAATTTTTTCTTCCATAGAATTTCTTCTTTCTTTCTTCTATCCTCAAACTTTGTAATTGTCATTCCTTCTTCATGAATTATCTCTTTCGCGCAATTGTCCAATATGACTCTTTGTTGGAGGTCCATCATATTGGCTTCTAACTCATGTTTCTCGTTAAATATGTTTCAGAATTCCATCTTATTCCACTCCTTGATTTTGGCCTTCAGACTCTTTAGTTTCAACTTGAAGGACTACATTCTTGGGTTCACTTGAATCATTAATTTTTCCCACAATTCTTGGAATTTTTGAATGAATGATGGGTCTTACAGCCAAAGCTCTTGAATCTGAAGGGTCAACTGTGTGGTTTTTACTTAAGATCTAATTGGAGATAGATTGGCCAATGATCCAAACCCACATATGGAAAAATAATGGCCTTGATAAAATCATATTTTTTAAAGAGGGATTCAGATATTAAATATATGTCTAAATGGGAAGCAATTTGATGTTTACCTCCACGTTGTTTTTTCCAAGTGTGAGTTTTGTTGATTGTTTTAATATCTGCTAGGACAAATTTTTAAATAATTGACTTGAATTGCTTCACATATCTATCCAACCTCCTTATAAATACTTTTTTATCCTCCAATGAGGTTATCATATTAAAGTCTCCAACAACTACCTTGAGCTCCTCCAGATAGAGATATCCTAACATTCTTAAACTCTAGAGAATTTTTTCTTAATTAGACATCATCGAGGGCTCATACCTAGTTGTAAATGCCATTTCCTTCTTTGATCCTAGATAGTGTAGTCTACCCAATATTATGTGCGGTGTGGCTATCCATTTTTTGAACTTAACTTCTTTTGGGTTCCAAACAATGGATATCCCCCCTGCTATTCCACAGGCATCTAGTGCAATTGAACTACAATCATTTCAATTTCTTGTTACAATGTTACAAAGCTGTTAGGTCCCTATATTACTAGTATAGTCCCTTATTGTTGTTAGTGTAACCCCCTTATTGTTATTATTGTACCCTTGTAACCCCCATTTTGTTATTATTGTGCCCTTAAATTATTATTGTTAGGTCGGCTAGGATTACATTGTGGCCCACTAGGATTACATTATGGCCCCATGACTCCTATATATAGAAAGGAGGTTTTGTAAATTGTATCATCCAAGAATTGTTCATTTATGTAATGTATTGGAGGTTGCCCCCTCGAAGTGGCTTATTTCTAAGGCGTTGATATCTCTTTTCTTCTATTTTTGGAGCTGGTTACACAACATTTGGTATCGGAGCTTTGGATTCTAGGGTTTCGCTGCTCCAAACAGGTCATCGTGGCATTTTCGCTAAACTTTTTTTCTACAAAGTTTCAGAAGCTGAAATTTTTAGGGTGCGAAGCCGAAATCCTGAGGAATATTGTCTAAAAATTTCAGAGCTTGGTTCGCAATATTTTCGAAGATATGATCTGTGGAAGTTAGGTCTTTTTTCAGGCTCCTAAACAGGTCATCGTGGCTTTTGCGCTATAACTTTTTTTTCTACGAAGGTTCAGAATCTGAAATTCGTATGGTGTGAAGCTAAAATCCTGAGGAAAGTCGTCAAAAAATTTCAGATCTTGGTTCGCAATATTTTTGGAGATATGATCTGTGGAAGGTAGTGCTTTTTCAGGCTCCTGAATTTCATCTCAAAGAGGTGATCGTGGGAACAGTTCAATAACTCTCTCTCTGGGCATTGGATTGGAGTGACGTAAAAATTGGTCGCTAGTACACAGACATTAGTTTCTTGGCTATCAATTTCAGAGACAAAGGACAAAACAGTGACACGTGACAAGTCATACAAGTTCGCTCTACTGAACCAGTCCATAATTAGGTCATTGTGGGAGATTGGACACAACTTTGTCTTGGAGAATCCAAATTAGGTCAGTCCTATGGCATTCAAATGAGAATTCAGAGGGCTACTTTAGCGCTGAATTTCAGATATAGAAGATCCACAATCACATAGATAATACAATTTCAATATCGAGCTCCTCAAAAGCAAGTAAAAGGTGTGTATTTTTTTTCCGAATTGCATAAGTCTTGTTTGAAGAATCAAGTTGAATTGATTGCAAGGGCATATTGTAGAATAGATATCAGTATTGGATTATAAAATTGCCCCAAAAAAGAATTCAACACCCATTAAGCCTTTGGAAAGCTCTACTATGACTCATGAAGACGAAGAATTGCAACATGATCTATCAAAATTACAAGAGCAAGTGCAACAAATTTCACTCTCGCAAAGAGCAACAAAAAATGAAATGGAAGTTTTGAAGAAATGCATGGAAGTTAAGATGGATGGCGTGCAAGCTAAGATGGATGGCGTGGAAGCTAAGATGGATGGCATGCAAGCTAAGATGGATGGCGTGGAAGCTAAGATGGATGGCATGGAGGCTGGCATGGAATCTAAGATGGATGACATGGAAGCTAAGATCGATGAAAAAATGGAAAACATGAAGAATTTTCTAAAATCAGACATGGAAGGTTTGACAAAGTTGATACAAGAAAGGTTTCCTAATGGTGAAAAGATAGTAGAAGAACCTCATGATGAGAACAAAATAAATGTTAATTGTGATTTCATAAACTCTAATGTTGGCGGGAAGAACCACCATATTCCAAAGATGGATATGAGGAAGTTTGATGGAAAGGATCCTGTAACATGGATACCACAGATGGAGCAATATTTTGATCTCCATAACGTGCAAAACACACAAAAGGTACGCATTGCAACTTTACATTTAGAACAAAATACATTTGTATGGTATCAATGGCTTTGCTCCCGTAAAAAAATTGTCACTTGGTCAATTTTTACGGAGGAAATGATAGCACATTATGAGGATACAAAGAGCAAGACCTTCTTTAGCCAATTGATAAATCTCAAACAAAAGGGTTTAGTGGGGCAGCACATTGAGGACTTCCAAAAATTGAATATAAGGGTAACTGATATTCCAGAGGAACACAGGATCGATCTCTTCATAGGCACTTTAAAGGATAACATCCAACATGAAGTTCGTGTTTTGGAACCCGATTCATTGGAGAAGGCATTCAGGTTGGCAAGAAAAGTTGAATGTAAAATTATGGCGACAAGGAAGCCTACCACTCAATTCTATAAAGAAGGAAGTGTTGCTACGCCTAGATTTCCACAACCTACAAGGTTGACACCACAACAATTGGAAGAAAAAAGAGCCAAAGGGCTTTGCTACAGTTGTGATAGAAAATACACTAAAGGTCATAAGTGTGTTGAAAAGAAATTATTTTACATAGATTGTGAAGAAGAAGAAGAAAATGAACAAGAAGAGGATACACACCAGGAACCAACCATAGAAGAGGAAGAAATGAATCCGACCATATCATGTAATGCACTGGCAGGAATTACCACTCCTCAAACTCTCAAGATAGTAGGACAAATCAAGAAGAAAAAGGTAATAGTGTTGATTGATTCAGGTAGCACCCATAATTTTATTCATTGTAAGGTAGCCAAGGAATTAATTTGTTTCCTATACCCAGCACCAGAATGCCAAGTGATGGTTGCAAATGGAGGAACTATAAATTGCTCTGGGAAATGCCATAATATCAAGCTAACCATGGGGGAATATGTATTGACTAGTTCAATGCTTTCCATTCCTATGGGAGGTGCTAATTTTGTACTAGGAGTACAATGGTTACAATCTTTGGGGATGGTAGCTTTTAATTTTCAAGAACTTTTCTTGAAATTTTTTTCAGAAGGAAAGGAAGGGGTATTGAAGGGAAGCCGGGAAGGATAATAAGCTCTAATGGCATGACAAAGCTTCTAAAGAAAGAACAACGAGGTGTAATTTCATAATTATGCTCACTAGAAGTTTCGTCATCAAAATCATCTATTTCTGCAGATTTCCAACAAGTCTTGGACAATCATTCCAAGGTGTTTGAAACTCCCAAAGGACTCCCACCTATTCGTGATCATGATCATGCTATTCATTTGATTCCAGGAAGTGTTCCTCCAAACATCAGGCCTTATAGATATCCTTACTTCCAAAAGAGCGAAATTGAACGTATGATTGCAGAAATGTTAGAGGCGGTATAATTCAACCTAGTCAAAGTTCTTTCTCTGCTCCTGTAGTATTGGTACACAAGAAGGATGGATCATGGCGAATGTGTCCGGATTATAGGGAGCTCAATAAGCTCACCATTAAAGATAAACTTCCCATTCCTGTGATTGATGAATTATTGGATGAATTACATGGAGCAATTTATTTTACCAAGTTGGATCTTCATTCAGGATATCATCAAATTAGAATGAAGACCGAAGATATTCCAAAAACATCATTTTGAACTCATGAGGGTCATTATGAATTTTTGGTCATGCCTTTTGGCCTTACCAATGCACCTTCTACATTTCAAGGGTTGATGAATTCCATTTTCAAACCCTTCCTTAGAAAATTTGTGCTAGTATTTTTTGATGATATACTAATCTACAGCAGGTCTTGGAAGGATCATGTTGAACATGTTGACAGTGTGCTCAAACTATTGCAGGAGAAACAATTATATGCAAAAACATCCAAATGTTTCTTTGGAGTACAAGAGGTGGAATATCTGGGCCATATTATATCTCACGAGGGTGTTAAAGTAGACCCTAACAAAATTAAAGCCATTAAGGAATGGAAAGTCCCCAAGACAATAAAGCAGTTGCGAGGATTTCTCGGGTTAACAGGCTATTATCGCAAGTTTGTTAAGAATTATGGGAGAATAGCAGCACCTCTAACAACATTATTGAAGAAAGATACATTTTCATGGACTCCTGAAGCAACTAAGGCCTTTGAACGTCTTAAAGAGGCAATGTGCCTAGCACCGGTCTTAGCTACACCAGACTTCACAAAAACCTTTATTGTGGAATGTGATACCTCAGGAAATGGAATTGGTGCAGTTTTAATGCAGGAAGGAAGACCCATTGCTTTTGAAAGTCGTCCAATCAAAGGAAAGTATTTACAAAAACCTATTTATGAGAAGGAAATGTTAGCAATACTGCATGCACTAAAGAAATGGCTAACTTACCTAATGGGAAGACACTTCAAGGTAAAAACTGATCATGATAGTCTTAAACACTTTTTGGAACAAAGACTATCTTCAGAAGAGCAGCAAAAATGGGTCACAAAGATGTTGGGTTATGACTTTGAAATAATCGACAAAAAAGGAAAGCTTAATGTTGTTGCAGATGCACTCTCAAGAAAGAATGAAGAGGTGGAAGCATTGCTTTGTGCCATTTCTATTATCCAACCAGATTGGATAACCGAAGCAAGAGATGAATGGAAGAAGGACAAAGATGTATGGACACTCATTCAAAAGTTGCGGCAAGATCCTAGTACATCTGATACATTTAGTTGGAAAAATGATTCCTTATGGTACAAAGATCGCTTATATCTTTGTAAGAATTCCCAACTAAAACAAAAGATTCTTCTGAATTGCACACTTCTCCTTTAGGAGGACACTCAGGATTTTTAAAAACTTACCACAGGGTGAAGAAAGAATTTTTTTGGGATGGCCTTAAATCTGATATTCAAAAGTTTGTGGCGGAATGTTTGGTTTGTCAGCAGAATAAAGTGGAAACAATTAAGACCCCGGGACTTCTACAACCTTTATCCATTCCAAGTCAACGTTGGGAGGAGATTTCAATGGATTTTATCACATGTTTACCTAAGTCCGAAGGAAAGAGTGTCATCATGGTGGTAGTTGATAGACTTACCAAGTATGCACACTTTTGTGCATTATCTCATCCATTTAAAGCAAGTGCAGTTGCTACTACATTTATGGACAGAATTCAAAAGCTACATGGAAGCCCAAGGGTTATTGTGAGTGACAGAGATCCCATTTTTACTGGAAATTTTTGGACGGAGTTATTTTCTTGTTTGGGTGCTCAATTAGCTCATAGCTCATCTTATCATCCTCAATCTGATGGTCAAACTGAGATAGTAAATAAATGTTTGGAAGGATATCTTAGTTTTTTTGTATCTGATAAACAAACACAATGGGTCAAGTGGTTACCTCTTGTTGAATGGTGGTATAACACTTCCTTTCATACTGCAGCAAAAATGACCCCATTTATGGCACTTTATGGATATCATCCACCATCGATCACATCATCTTTAAGGGAAAATTCAAAGGTTCAAGCAGTGGAAGATCACATCGAGCATCAATAAGAAGTTCTCCAACTATTAAAGGATAACCTGAATTTGGCACAAAATCGAATGAAACAATAAGCAGATCAACATCGCAGCGAGAGAAGTTTTGATGTAGGAGATTGGGTATTTTTACGGCTACAACCATATAAACAAATGTCCCTCGAGCAAGCTAAGAAGGATAATAAATTATCGCCAAAGTACTATGGTCCTTACAAGGTGTTGCAAAAGATTGGTACTATGGCATACAAAATGGAGCTTCCTACTTCTTCGCGAGTACATCCAGTTTTCCATGTTTCATGCTTAAAGAAGGTTATAGGAGAAAATCTTCCAGTTCAAACAATATTGCCAGAACTTGATGAGGAAGGAAAAATCATATTGGAACCAGAAGCGGTCATGGAAACAAGAACTCGAAAACTACGGAATCGATCAATTTCAGAGTATCTCATCAAGTGGAAGAACTTACCCACTGAAGATTCTACATGGGAGGATGAGAATTTTATACGGAAGCACCCAGAGCTACTCAAGCGTTGAGGACAACACTTTTTTGAAGGAGAGGGGCATGTTAGGTCCCTATATTACTAGTATAGTCCCTTATCGTTATTAGTGTAACCCCCTTATTGTTATTATTGTACCCTTGTAACCCCCATTTTGTTATTATTGTGCCCTTAAATTATTATTGTTAGGTCGGCTAGGATTACATTGTGGCCCACTAGGATTACATTATGGCCCCATGGACTCCTATATAGAAAGGAGGTTTTGTAAATTGTATCATCCAAGAATTGTTCATTCATGTAATGTATTGGAGGTTGCCCCCTTGAAGTGGCTTATTTCTAAGGTGTTGATATCTCTTTTCTTCTATTTTTGGAGCTAGTTACACAACAAATCATTTCTTCATTACATTTTGACTCTTGTATATGAATATTGATTAAATATACTTCTTGATTTGATCTCTTAGGAGCTTGTGATTACCTTGATTATTCAGGCCTCTAATATTTGAGGAGATAATATTCATTTAGGGGGAATATTTTGTTGGCTATGTGTTATATTCTTTCCACGACTAGCCCCACGCGCTGTACATTGCATCGGGCGCAGCAGGGGGGTCACAAGGGAGGAGGCAGCCCCCACTGTTGGGGTCTGGGGCAGCGCCCCGACGAAAATTGTTTTGGTGTGCGGACCCACTCATAGGCGGACCAACCCATGTTTTGTGCATGAGTTTGCACATGGTTTTGGGGTACGATGGTTTTCGACCCTTGGTATTTTGTAAATCTGGTCAAGGGAACTACGATTATGTTCTAATCAAGGGTTAATGGATTGGGTTTTATGTATGCTTCGGCATGTATATATATGTGTTGTAACACTAAAATGAATATAATGAAAAATCAAGTTGGTCATCCCGATTTGGGATCCAGGGGAAAATCTCTGTGTTTATCTGTTTTATGTTTTATGCTCTCGCTATTGTTTATTTTCTGTTATAAGATTCGTGTGTAGATAATTTATGTTCAGGGTTAAAACCTACATTTGGTATCAAAGTTGTTTCGGCTTCAAGGGGACGCCTTTGCTGCTCAGGGTTTTTTGCTTGGGCCTGAGGTAGACCTTGTTCAGTGGGAGATCTGCGGGATCGATTCTTGCGGTGAAAGAAGATGGCGAGTGGCAGAAAGATAGAGATCGAGAAATTTAATGGTCAGAGTTTTGAGTTGTGGAAGCTCAAGATGGAGGATATGTTGGTGGATAAGGATCATTGGATCGCAGTAGATCTAAGTACTAAACCAATGGCAATGTCAAATGAAGATTGAAAGAAACTGGATCGGAAGGCTAAGAGCACAATATGGTTGTGTGTCTCAGATTCAGTATTGTTGAATGTATTTGGGGAAGCTACGGCGAATAATTTGTGGTAAAAACTTGGGACTTTGTACCAATCTAAGTCTCTGGTCAATAAGTTGTTCCTGCGGAAAAATATGTACAACCTGAGGATGAAGGATGGAGACTCGGTGACAGAGCATCTAAACGCCTTCAATATTGTGGTAAGTCAGCTGTCATCTGTTTATATTAAAATCTTAGATGAAGATAAGTGCATCAGTTTGTTGTGTTCTCTACCAGACTCGTGGGATAGTCTGGTTATTGCAATAGGTAGCAATACAACTACCTTGAATTTTGATGACATTGTCTCAGCCTTGTTGACGGAGGAAATGAGAAGGAGAAATATGGAGGGCCAGAATGGAGATGCCTTATCTATACAAGGAAGGTCCCAAAACAGAAACAAGAATAAGGTTTCGAGTGGGAGATCCAAATCTAGAGGGAGATCTAAATCTCCTGGAAAGTTTGTAAAGGTATGTTGGAAATGCGGAAAGGAAGGGCACTACAAAAGGACTACAGATCTAAAGCTCCCGAGAAAGGAAAGTGATATGATGATGCTCCTTCTGCAGAGGAAAAAACCACCTCGGATGAAGGTGGGGATGTGTATTTGGCTTCTTCTTCAAATACACATGTAGATCATGAGTCATGGTTGATTGACTCAGGTGCATCCTTTCACTTCACTCCCCATAGGGAGTGGTTCCGCGAGTATGAGAAATATGATGGTGGTGATGTCTTCCTAGGGGATGATAGGAGGGCCAGAATCATCGGACGTGGAAAGGTCAAGCTGAAGCTGCAAGGTGGAAGGATTAGAACACTTCCTGGTGTTCTGCATATTCCTGCATTGGCCAGAAATCTGATTTCTGTAAGCAAGATTGATGATGCAGGTGTAAAAACAGTGTTCGAGAAAGATGCCTGCAAGATGGTTCGGGGAGCACTGGTATTAATGCGGGGAGTTCGGACTGGAACTCTATACAAGCTACAAGGTAGCATTGTTATTGATGGGTGTAACAGTTATGTGGTTCCTGAAAATGGAGCGGAAAGCTTAGCTGTCTCTGGAGAAAATACCATGCTATGGCATCAAAGGCTTGGACATATTGGAGAGAAGGGCCTTCAGATACTACATAGAAATGGTATGGTAGAAGGTATGTCTAATTTCTCTCTGGATTTCGATTTCTGTGAACATTGTGTATATGGGAAGCAGAATCGGGTGAGTTTTCCCTCTGGTGCTAAGAGGGCAAACAAGATATTAGAACTTGTGCACAGTGATGTGTTTGGGCCTGTGTCAGTTCCATCACTGGGAAAGTCTGTGTACTATGTTTCATTCATAGATGACTTTTCAAGGAATACATGGATATATTTCTTGAGGAAGAAATCTGAAGTCTTTGACAGATTTAAAGAATTTAAGGCTCTGGTGGAAAACCAGACAGAGAAGAAGATAAAGGCGCTGAGGACAGATAATGGTGGGGAGTTCTGCAAGAAGGAATTTGAAGAATTCTGTAAGAAGTGTGGTATAGCAAGGCAGAAGAATACTCCATACACACCTCAACAAAACGGAGTTGCAGAAAGAATGGATAGAACGCTGATGGAAAAGGCAAGAAGCATGCTCAGTGGTACCAGGTTAGGACAAGAATTCTGGGCAGAGGCAGTGGAGACTGCATGTTACTTAGTTAATAGATCACCTTCATCAGCGTTGGAGGACAAGACTCCACATGAGGTATGGATTGGTAAGAAACCCTCTCTTTCACATCTAAGGGTATTTGGATGTGATGCATATGTACATGTTCCAAAGGAGAAAAGGACCAAGTTGGATAATAAATTTGAAAGGTGCATCTTTATTGGGTATAAGGATGGTTTAAAGGGTTACAAGCTTTGGAACCCATAAACAAGGAAGGTTGTGTACAGCCGAGATGTGGTGTTTAGAGAAGTGAAAGATGTTGTTAAACATGAAGTCCTACCAAAGGAACCTGAGAAGATAGAGTTTGATCTAAAGGAGGATGAATTAGACTCTACAACAGAAGAAGACTCAGAAGATGAAGAGCCACAAACTCCAGCTTTGAGAAGATCAGTTCGGGAAAGAAGGCAACCAGAAAGGTATAGTCCATCTGCTTTCTGTTCAAGTTTTGCCTTAACTATAACTGATGATGAACCCAGAACTGTCAGGGAGGCAGTAGATTCAGAGGATGGAAAACTCTGGAAGGAGGCCATGGTTGATGAAATGGCATCCTTGCACAAAAATGAGGCATGGGATCTGGTGGAGTTGCTGGCTGGAAGGAAGCCCATCGGGAGCAAATGGGTGTTTAAAAAGAAGATGAATGTAGAAGGCAAGGTGGAGAAATACAAAGCTTGGTTGGTAGCAAAAGGTTATTCCCAAGTGCCTGAATTGATTTTGGTGATATTTTTTCTCCTGTTTCCAAAGTTACTTCTATTAGATTACTTTTATTTGTTGCTGCTGCATTTGATTTTGAGATAGAACAGATGGATGTGAAGACAACATTTCTTCACGGGGATCTAGAAGAGGAGATCTAGATGAAGCAACCTGAAGGCTTTATGGTGAAGGGTAAGAAAGAACTGGTGTGCAGGTTGAAGAAGTCTCTGTATGGGTTAAAACAGTCACCAAGGATGTGGTATTAGAAATTTGATACCTATATATGGGGACTTGGCTTCACCAGAAGCAAGGTGGATCACTCTGTTTATTTTAAATTAATTGGTGACCGTGTTATTTATTTTGTCTTGTATGTGGATGATATGTTGTTGATTGAAAATGACAAAGAAATTATCCAAGATTTGAAGACCCAGCTGTTCTCCAAATTCGACATGAAGGATCTTGGTGCTGCAAACTAAATTTTTGGCATGGAAATTAAGAGAGATCAAGCAAAGAGGAAGCTCTGGTTAAACCAGAGGAAGTATGTCGAGACTATATTGCAAAGGTTCAATATGCAAGATAGTAAACCGGTGAATGTTCCTATTCCCGTTGGTGGTAAATTTGTCTCTGCAGAACAGTTGTCCTCCAAGACACAAGAAGAAGAGGAGGATATGTCCCATGTTCCATATGCAAGTGCAGTGGGTAGCCTGATGTATGCAGTGGTCTGTACTAGACCAGACATTGCACATGCAATGGGAGCATTGTGCAGGTTTATGTCAAACCCAGGGAAGGAGCATTGGATAGCAGTGAAGCGGGTTTTCAGATATTACGTGGCACTAGTGATTGTGGCTTGTGCTACCAGGGAAGACCAAGGTTGGAAAGAATGTTGGACATTCGTGTTTTTGTTGATGTAGACTAGGCTGGAGATCTGGACCAAAGAAGATCTGCAAGTGGGTATGTGTTTAGCCTATTTGGAGGCGCAGTCAGATGGATGAGTAAAAAGATACCGTAGTGGCTCTTTCAACTACAGAGGCAGAATACATATGCCCACTCAGTGCTGTGGAAGCGCTTGGTCTGTAAAGATCGTGTTCAAGTATGGGGCGGTACAACAAGCTATATGATAGACTCGTGATAGCCAAAATGCAATTTTCAAGAACCCCCGCTATTCATTCAAAGACAAAGCACATTGATGTTCAATATCACTTTGTTTGTGAGATATGGTTGAGGCTAAAAGGGTGCTGGTAAAGGTCGATACTTTGAAGAATGTCATAGACAGACACAGCTTGTGAGCACTCAGAAGTTCTCTTGGTGTAGAGAAACAATGGGTGTTGAAGAATTGGCCCAATGACTAAGCTCTCCTATGGCCCCCTGTGGAAAGAAAACAACAAGTGGAGAATGTTGGGTATGTGTTATATTCTTTCCACGACTAGCCCCACGCGTTGTACGTTGCACTGGGCGCAGCAGGGGGGTCACAAGGGTGGAGGTAGCCCCCATTTTTGGGGTCCTAGGCAGTGCCCTGGCGAAAATTTGTTTGGTGTGCATACCCACTCATAGGCAGACCCACCCATGTTTTGTGCATGATTTTGCACATGGTTTTGGGGTACGATGGTTTTCGGCCCCTGGTATTTTGTAGATCTGGTCAAGGGAACTACGGTTATGTTCTAATCCAGGGTTAATGGATTGGGGTTTATGGATGCTTCGGCATGTATATATATGTGTTGTAACACTAAAAGGAATATAATGAAAAATCAAGCTGGTCATCCCAATTTGGGATCCAGGGGAAAATCTCTGTGTTTATCTGTTTTATGTTTTATGCTCTCGCTATTGTTTATTTTATGTTATAAGATTCGTGTGTAGATAATTTATGTTCAGGGTTAAAACCTACATATGTAACGAGGAACCACCTCCTAGATCCTTGCCACTTGACCAACATTAATAAATTATTCTCCAACTACTTGTCTATTATCTTTAATGTTTCTCCTACCATGCCTATTTTCCACCTTGTTGTTCATTTGAACTATGTGTTTGGATACCTATACTTGTAGAGGAGGAGCCCGACTCTCTGGTTGTTGTGAGTTGACCTTGAGAGGATGCATGACCTAGATACCTATCCTTATTCATTACAAATACTCAAACATCTCCCCATTTACTTGGTTCTTTTTTATTACTTGGGGTTCCTTGTGCTTCTCGCGATTTGTCAATCACATCCAACAAAATTTCTGCATTTGGAATTGGCGTTTAGGTTGAGCCTTATGGAGATTTCCTTTTAAGAGATGAAGTCTCTTATTCTTCTACATAAACTTCCTTATTGTCTTTTAATGATTTCATTTCCTAGTCTTGTAGGGACACTAATTTATTATTTCACTAAGGGTTCTCCCTGCTAGGGTTGGCTACTTGATTTATGGGATGGTTTGTTCTTGTGGTAACCAAAGTGAATCAATCACAATCTATTGCTTGTGGAGCACTCTTTCATTTCTTATTAATTGTTAAAGGGAATTCCTTGAACATATGCGCATACTCATGGCAATTCCTACATCTAAATGGTAAATGCTCGTAATCAAGATTATGCTTCCATACTTCATCCTGAAATTAGATATCCACCAACTGCGGGAGTGGTTCTAAGATATTCATGTGCAAAAATATCTTGGGATAGGAGGTGTAACAACCCTTATTTTTTACCTCTAAAGCTTTGACAAAGTGTCCTATGGAGTTTTCAATGTAGTCCAATATCTATGGCTCCCACTATACCTTGGGTAACAAAAACAACCTTACCCAAACTAGCACAATTAAAATATTTTCCTTCTCTGGATTGTAGCATTCTTGCCAGAATCTAATGAATAGTTGACATTGTTTAAAAACTATGGTCCATTTTTAAATACTTTTGTGCATTATTCCAAATTGGAGAAGATTTTCATGAAGAAACCCTTGGCACCTAGCTCGTGGTCTATATTCCCTTTGGGATTCCATTTATGTTGGATCCAATTGAATAAGGTTTTGTGAGTAGGAAAAAATCCAATTAACTTCTAGATGAAGGCATGATCCTTCATATATTGAATGTAACCGAATATCTTATCATATTTCACTTTGAATTTCAGATTCTACTTTGCTTTGGGAAAATATTTTTCCTAAATTTTCTTCTACCAAGTTTCTCCCATTGATGGATGGGTTTTATATCTTCCTCCATAGTTCACCCCCAAAGATGATCGATCAGGTATTAATCTGTTCAAATTTCCACTATTGTTTCCTATGACTACATTCTTAAACGAGGGGTTTGCACCCCTCCCTGGAGAGAGGCCGTGATTGTAGTAAGATCGTCCTTCCAATGTTGAATCAGTTAGTGTGATTCTGAAGAGATAGTGCCAACTGACTTCCATCTTCATGATGGTGTTGCTTGGTCAATACACTGTGCAATGGCCCCAAACCCTAATAACTACCCTCTCTACCAAAATAATTATATTCATAGTTTAATTAAACTTCTAAATTAGTTAACTTTATAATTAAAATTAAAACTATATTAATATTTTTTATTAAATTGATAAATTGGCCAGTTTTATAATTCAAATATAAATTATTAAGATTAACATTTTTTTCATTTCTTATTAAAAATATCTATTTTTTTTAACTTACAAAAGTTTATAAACTAACATAAATCCATCTTAACTCTGGATATACTGAGCCTTGAGAGACATCAATTCTTTCAAGATGTAAATTTTATTTGGGTGGAAAACTTGAGGGAAGGTTTGCACCTCCAAAGATTTGATTCATCTAGATTCTTGGTAGATATGGAGTTAATATGGATTTATGTTGAGTTAAAATGGATCACATTTCTATTTACAAATATTTTTATTTTTAATTATTTGTTTATTAATTAGGGGCGGGAAGAGCAAGGGGGATGAAATTTTTCTCTAGAGGAAACAAATAATTGGGCTATGCTTGGGGTTTGGGCTTACTGCCATATGATGTCCTACAAGGACATTCCTTAGGAAAGCATAAGAATATAATGTCCTTATTGGTGTTGGAAGACTCTCAGTTGATCATCAATATATTGTTGCTAAGTATCTTCCATGGGACAATAAACTAAGACATGCGACTAAAAGAATTAGAAGTCTATAGAATTATTTATCCTATTCAAATTTCTTTCATGTTATTTGGTTTAATAATCAAGATGCAGATGCCATGGCCAATAATGGAACCTTGTTAACACTTGGAGAAATAGTTATTAATGGGTAGTGCACATTTTGCCCCATCACATAACCTTCACTCATGAATTTTTTTTTTTTTCAAACATATTAGATAGTAATTTGTTTGTGCCACATGTTGATATCCTTTGCAAAAATAAACTTTCTTGTTGGAAAATAGGCAAGGAAGTAGATATGGAGTAATGCCCAAAATCATTTGATACTCCCTTATAAAATTTGAATTGTAAGGAGGATAAGGCTTTGAATATTTTGGGAGTAGCATAAAGTTTTGCAATATTTTGGAATATACTAGGAAGTGTTCACTTTCCATAATTTTAGTTTAGTGCCCATATATAGTTGGCAAGAAGAAGTCTCTTGTTGGGTGGAGGTTATTGTTTGTATATAGTTAGCCAACAATTTTCATAATTATATTTGATGTAATACATTTGAGTCAACCACAAATTTTTGTAATACAAATTATAGTTTCAATTAAAAAAAGAAACCTATATGTCTATTAATTTAATGTATTAAGTTTTTCTATATTTATTAATTACATGTTCTTAAATATCATGGTTCCAAATGATACCTCAAAAACAAATTTCATAAGTTTATTGAAAAGTAAAAAAGCAACAAATTGAATTAAATAGATTTTTTTTTGAGTAGTCATATGTTTTATTATTATTATTTTTTATTCACTAGCTCATTTTACAAAGACTACAACATCTTTGACATTTAAATGTTTACACTTATTTATGAACGCTACAATATCTCCCTATATCTTCATATTTAAAATATTTTTTAATAATATAAAAAGAAAATTCAAATAACATTTTCCCCAAATCTCTTTATGCTTATTAACATAACTCGAGACTTAACCCTTGGCTTGAGAAACAAACATCTAAGGGTATCTAAGCCCAACTAGGGGTATCTAAACCTTCAAAATCACCAGGGATCTCACAAGATCTGAACCACACCAAACCTTAACATGACTAGATTTTTTCCCACAAAATTGATGAAATTCACATCACAAAATAACTTAACAGTACACCCCATTACCATCTATTCTACAACAAATAAACCAATTTAATACAATTTTATAATAATTATTATAAAAATAAATCATTTTTAATAATATAAAATTACAATTCATGTAACATTTTTTCCAAAACTTATTATTATTATTATTATTATTTCAAGTAATTAATTTATAAATAAACATTTTAAACATATAACGAAAGCTTAACTTCACCTACCCTAATCCTGGTTTCAAATAATTGATTTTACAATAAATTGATTATAAATAAACCTTTTAAACATATAACGAAAGTTTAACTTCACCTATCCTTTGTGCATAATCCTGGTTTCAAGTAATTGATTTTACAATAAATTAATTTTTAGCATGTTTAAAGGGGAAGTTTAACTTTAATCTTTTTCTTTTGATTAAATAAGTTAAAAAAAAAAAACTACAAAACCTCATAATATCTAACTAATTCATTCTTAAATATTTCCTGTAAAGGTGTAACACGATTTCTAAAAGAATAGAAATATATAATAAATCATCTCCATCTCCCTCTTCCAAAACACGTAATAAAGTTAAAAAAACAGAAATTAGTTTTTTAAAATAAATATAATTCATTTTTACTAAAATATTTTAGTAACATTTTTTTTCACAAAACCATTAACGCACCATCCTCTGTTCCACATACTCACCTATCTTTCCTCTGTTCCACATACTCACCTATCTTAGGATTGAATATCACAAATCTTGACTGAGACTTGGCTGTATCCTTGTAACCACTTGTGTTTGAAAAATCTCCACGCTGACCGACTTAGCATCGAATATCATAAATCTTGACCTGGACTTGGATTTTAATCTTTAAAGTCCAGAATTATCTTAGTTTGAAATTATATATATATATAATCGAAATGTGGAAAAGATCTTTAATATTTTATTTATTTTAATTAAACTTCAAAATTCAGATGGGCGATTAGTTTAACGCTCCCATCCCATTAAAATTGAAAAAGTAAAAGGAAACTTTAAAATAATAACCCATTACCTTTCGAAGTATTTCAAACAAGCTCAAAAATCAAAGATTATACATCAGGCTTATGTCATAATTGTAAATTTTAAAATATTTTAGATATTAAATATTTTCAACTAAGCTCAAAAATCAAAGATTGTACATCAGGTTTATGTCATAATTGTAAATTTTAAAATATTTTAGATATTAAAAATTATATAAATGGGAAATTTCAGAAGAGTTTAGATATTTAATTTAAGTAAAATTAATTATAGAATATTTTTTCATAATCATTCAATTTGGAATTTGTAATTAACATAAACTCAAAATATAAATGGTTTTTATCTTATTTTATTTATTATTTAATTTAATAATGTTAAATTTATCTTTTTATTTTATTTCTATTAAATGTTAAATTTATTCTAAATTTATTTTAACATTATTCTAATTTAAAAAGAAGAAAAAAAAAAAAAAAAAACTTTAACTTTAATTTGATTTCTAAAGGCATTCTATATATATATAATTTTAAGGCTATTATTAAGCTAGACACTAAACTTTAACCTTAATTTGATTTCTTTCAAACATCTTAACACTATTGGCACACTATTGGCAGCTCTCTCAAATCTATTAAAGATTCAGTAAACTCTAGAAATGAGAAGGGTGTGTACATCATTCCATGCTCTTGTGGGACACCTTACATCACATCAAAGGATTAATCAAAAAGGATTTGTGAGCACGTCGTTGACATTAAGCATGGGAGATCTTTCTCCTCTGCCTTACCTGAGCATGTGGAAAAGACTAACCATCATATTTGCATAAAAGATGCTAAGGTTATTGCTAGGATTGACCATTTTCATCACCGTGAATTAAGCGAGGCACCGAACTATTAATCAAAGGATTTGTGAGCACGAAACTAACATTAAGCATGGAAGATATTTCTCCTATGCCTTAGTTGAGCATGCAAAAAAGACTAACCATCATATTTGCATCGAAGAGGCTAAGGTTATTGCTAAGATTGACCATTTTCATCACCTTAAGGTAAGGGAGGCCTTAAAGATCGAAAAAAGCCTCGTTAATCTCAATAAAAATGACCACTAGAATATTAGCAAGTGTTGGATCCCTGCCCTATATTCTTAAGTTGTTTTAGTTTCAGTGTTTTCCTTCCTTCAATTATATATATATATATATTTATTTATTATTAAAATTTTTATTATTTATAATTTTATTTATTTTTAATTATCGACTTTTTCTTCTTAAAACATTTTTAAAGCTTAGTAATATAATCTAAAAAAATAAAATAATAATAAATAGAAATAAAAATTTAAAATTTAAAAAAATAAAAATAAAAATAAATAAATGAATTAATTATTATTATAAAAATTTAATTCACCAAAAAATAAACAGGAATAATAAATAAATAAATTTCTTTATAAAATTATTATTTGAATAAAATTAATTATTTTTTCCTTTTAGAGTCAAACTAATGTTATCAGCCATCTCTACATCTATTTTAACTCAATGCCTTGGTCTAATCTCTCACCTAATCGTCATGATGAACCACACTGGTTGATTCCAAACTAGTTCTTTCACATGTAATTATTACCGAAGAAAATTGTAAATATTTTCTATGAATCACATAAGCCTAAATTCTAAAATTATATATATTATTATTATCCAAATTTAAGATTACTATAAAACTAGACACCAAATTAGTGTATAAAACCCTTTGGTTTGTAGGACAAAGGACTCACCTCCCAACAAATTTATTCTTAACCATTAAACCCACTCAAACTATATAATCTAATTAATTTTTTATTTAATTAAAGTTATATATGAAATCTAATTTATTACCCAATTCTGTATACCCACCTTTTTTTAAGTCAAATCTAACGATTTTTTTAACCATTATAAGACAGTCAATTTCATAATCTAGGTTTGGAAAATTATCGCGTAAAGTCGCAATTCGCTCAGTCAATATTACGTATTTACTGATAGGGATCTTGAAAGTAAAAACCGAAAAATGATGAATGTGTTGGTCGTCGCGTTTGAACTGCGAGGCTACCACGGCACGCAGAAATTAGACGCCCACGGCAAGTTCAGATCAGAAACATTATGTATTAATACCCTTCATCTATGTATTCTTTCCTGGGAGGATTTCAGCTCAGGCGAAAGAATCGATTCAAGATGCTTCCATGGCGCAGCCTCCTGTTCATAGCCTTCAGCTACATCGTCATACCACTTTTTCCTGCACAGCCCGTCGAGGAAGACGCTCGCCGACCTACTACCTTCGTCTTCGACGGTTTCAATGGAACCCACTTGATCTTGGAGGCGGACGCTTCAGTTATCCGCTCCAAATCGGTGCTTTCCCTCACAAGTAACTCGCATTTCATGTTAGGCCGAGCGCTGTATTCGATTCCCGTGCAGATGAAAAGCAACGAGACGCTTTCCTCCTTCAGCACTACATTTGTTTTCTGCATTGCGCATCCTCCGTCTAACGCAGGTGGAAGCGGATTAGCCTTCTTGATCACGCCTCAGAGATCTCCCATGGACGCTCTGGCAGCCCAATATTTGGATTTGCTGAACATGAGCAATAACGGGCAGCAATACAACCACTTGTTTGCAGTAGAGTTCGATACCGCCGAGAATGTAGAATTCGATGACCCAGACGACAACCACGTGGGCGTGGACATCAATGCCCTCAAGTCGGTGTGGGCCGAGCCTGCGGGGTACTGGGATGGGGAAGACAGCTTCCATGGATTGAGCCTCAAGAGTGGACGGAACATACAGGCCTGGATCGATTATTATCATCCTCAAAGACGCCTCAACGTTGCCATCACGTTGGCCGGCTTGCCGAGACCGCACAGGCCATTGATATCTCTGGAAATCGATTTAGCCAGCGTTCTGCAAGAGAAAATGTTCGTTGGATTTTCAGCGGCAACCGGGAACTTGGTGGAAGACCATTATGTTCTCGGTTGGAGTTTCACCACCGAAGGCACGGCACCACCCCTAGATATGTCGCGTCTCCCTTCCATGTTTTCCAAACGCCGGAGCCGAGGATTCATAGCCGGTATCACCGTGATGTCTTTCGTTCTCTTCTCGCTGGCAGTTGCGGCCGTGTTTCTCAAAAGATTAAAGAGCAAGGAAACGATCGAAGAATGGGAGCAGGAATATTGGTCGCATCGATTCACTTACAGGGACCTGAGCGTTGCCACGCGCAGGTTCCGAGACGAGAACATTTTGGGGCAAGGGATTTTCGGCAAGGTTTA
Organism: Pinus albicaulis; assembly: GCA_034641835.2. NCBI lineage: Eukaryota > Viridiplantae > Streptophyta > Pinopsida > Pinales > Pinaceae > Pinus > Pinus albicaulis. The sequence continues at coordinate 613,678,389 of CM076573.1, forward strand.
CAAGGGAATTCTCCCCAGCAGCGGCCATGAAGTCGCAGTGAAATGCATATCGACGGATTTCGCGGAGGGAATGAAAGGATTCGTAGCAGAGATCTCGAGCATGGGACATCTACAGCACCCCAACCTGGTTCAAGTACTGGGGTGGTGCCGGAAACAGAAGGAGCTATTAATCGTTTCCGACTACATGCCCAACGGCAGTCTTGATAAACTCGTATTCGGGAATCCGACAACAGTCCTGCCATGGCCTCAACGATACGCGATCCTGAAGGGCGTGGCCGCTGGGTTGCTGTACCTGCACGAAGAATGGGAGAGAATGGTCGTCCACCGAGACATCAAGTCAAGCAACGTGCTGCTGGATTCGGAGCTCAACGGGCGGCTGTGTGACTTCGCCCTCGCTCCGCTGTATGATTACAGCCAGAATCCGCAGAAGGGTCATGTGGTGGGAACGCTGGGGTACATAGCGCCGGAGTTTCTACACACGGGGACTGCCACTGCCAGCTCCGACGTGTTTAGCTTCGGGGTTCTGTTGTTGGAGGTGGCTTGTGGAAGGAGGCAGTTGGACACGTTGGAGGACCCGGAGCAGATGATTTTGACGGACTGGGTGAGGGTCCTGTACAAGGAGGGGAGGCTCGTGGAGGCTTTCGATCCAAACCTCGGCAAACGATATGATGTGGTGGAGATGGATAGGGTGCTGAAATTGGGGTTGTTGTGCTGTCATCCAGAGCCGGAGAGCAGACCGACAATGCGCCAAGTTTGTCAACTACTAGAGGGCGAAGCTACTCTTCCTGACATGCGCACGGCTTCGTTAAACATGGGTATTCTGGGTCGTTAACAAATGGTGCTTGTGAGGTCGTTATCGCGGAAGACGTCCGTTTCAGCTAAATGGCAGAAGGAAAAGTTATTATTAGGTTACACCGTCAAACATTTGTAGATTTTTTAATATCACAAAGTAATATGATGGATAGAAATAAAGTTAACTAAATTAAATATTACAAACTTTTGAATTAAATTAAATTGAAGGGATGGCCGCCACCTGCTATGTTGAAAGTCAAGGATGCCCGCCACCTACTATCTTGAAAGTTAGTGGGTTGTTGAACGTCTGGTAAATACAATAAAATAAATATTTTTAATTGTGTATGATGTATGGTCTTAGTGTATGCTTGAATGGTTGGACTACCTTTTTCGCGCATGGGCAAAATTGTTGAATATCTACCAGTCACCACTATAAGATGTAGCCATATGTTATTAGTATCTGGAATACTTTTTTATTTTGCAGTTGAGATGGGTGGGTTGTCAGTTCATTGGACACCCATCAATTTTTATGAAGTTATATCATTTTGGAAAAATAATATATATATGTATGTATAATTTAACGAGGTTCATATTTATTTTTTGTGTGGGTTTAAATAGTTTTAACTAGGACATAAAGAAATGTGGGAAGAAAGAGTATGTATTTTTTGCTTCTCCGAAAAAGTGGAAACATAAAAACATTTCATTCTATAATGTGAGGCCTTCAAAGACATCAGGGAAAACTATGCAGGGATTCTGGCAGCTAATTCTTGGGATAATTTATTCAGCTAAGAGTTGGTCGATACGCTGGGAGTGGTCATTGTAAAACTTCACAGGAAAAGGGCCGAATAAAAGACGCAAATAAAGAAGCAATCTGTCCCCTAAACTATTTTAGCCTCGTGAACTTTTAAAATTCATTCTTTCTTTCCTTCTAAACCTTTTAATATGAATGAATTTGTTACATCAAATAAAAGGCATGTAAAGATAATGCTTTAAATTTCATACCGTGTTCTTGAATGAAGTGGACAGAGGTACTATGGGCATCCTTTAATAAAGTGGACATAGCGACATGAGGGGCAACTGTATGGGTCCTTGCAAATGTTGTTCCAATAGGTACGGACAATATCTTTCAATGTTGTTTAAGAGGGTATGGGTGGCTTTTGGTTGCTAGCAAGAGGTATGGGAGGCTTTATGCCTTTGGAAGTATAAGTGTTTGATTGGGTGAGTATTTGTAAATTTTAATTAATATTTTATTTATATTTATTAAGATGACGTCATGACTTTTGAAGTATTAGTGTTTGGGTGGCTTTTGGTTGCTAGCAAGAGGTATGGGAGGCTTTATGCATTTGGAAGTATTAGTGTTTGATTGGGTGAGTATTTGTAAATTTTAATTAATATTTTATTTATATTAATTAAGATGGTTGTATGCCTTTAGAAGTATTAGTGTTTTAAAAGTATGAGTGTTTGATTAGTTTTTTAGAAGTATTAGTGTCTGATTGAGTGGGTATTTGTAAATTTTAATTATTTTATTTATATTAGTTAATATTGTATTTATATTAATTAATGTATTTATTAAAAAAATTGTTAGTAAAAGTTTTGTAATTTTGATGACTTAGATGTTTTTGGATTTATGTTTTTCAAACCAAAAAAAAAGTGTGCAAGTCATCTCAACACTTACACAATTTAACAAACAAATAAATAAATCACTAATTGAAAAAAAAAAATTAACACGCAACTTTAAAGTGAGCATTCATATCAATTCTTGCAAAGGTTGTTACCAGAGTTATCGACAACTTTATATCACTTGCAAGACGTTCACATCTCATGTGAGTTCAAATTATACTAAGTATTTAATGTTTGACCATATGAATGTTCAAAGGAATAATGGTGAAAAAATGACTCTTACTAATTACTTTGTTGGTTTTATTTAAGAAATTAAATGTTATTGGATAAAGTGTATGTTTTGAATTTCATATATATATGGGGTTATTTTTGTAATTGTATATAGTGTATTCTTAAAAAATGAAAAAGTTGATAATTAGTCAAGTTTTTAAAGAGAGAATCCATACAGGTGAGATAGTTTATAGAAGAGAGGAATGACATGTTCTTGAGCTTTTTAATCACCCTCAACTTTGGGTGATTAAAAAGCTCAAGAACAGGTCATTCCTCTCTTCTATAAATTAGTCAAGTTAACAATTTTTTCAAATTAACTGAAAAAGGAGTTTTTTTTTAAGAAAATAGTTTGAAATTGTGTAAACAAAATCTATTTTATTTTTAATTGTGAATTTATGGAAATATTAAATTTTCATTTTACTATTGAAACTAAAATCAATTTTATGCATTTTATAATAAAATCAATTAAAATTAACAAATCAAAATAAAATCATAGAAAAATTACAAGAATTAAAATATATTTAATGTAGAATCTTGTAGTATTAAGTCTAAGAGTAAATATGCATCATTTCATAATGTTTACTTCTTCCAAAGTCAGAAAAGCCCGGAAAAAAGTCTATTGTTACATATCTTTGCAATTTGCAAGTGTTCGATTAAATTAATAGTTAGAATTAAAATCAGGATTGACATAAATGCAAGTTTCAATTGAAAAAAGATCGTTTTGGTTAGGTAAACATGACTCCGTGATATAATCAAGGATGTTGCCGCTATAATAAGTGGTTTTTTGGGCATAGGGTGTTGGTGACGCATGACTTGAGAAAAAGTTTCATAATACATTATACTTTATCATTTTCATGCTTATGTAACTTTTTTTCCTCATTTTTATAGAAATATATATGTAGAAAACTAAGCAACATGTGTAAACTATGTATAGATTATTTTAATAAGTAAATTTAGTAACAAAGTGACATAAATGTAAATCAAATTTACATGAATGAACTTAAAATTAACCACAAATACTTTTGAACTTAGTTTATTTAGGTCTCAAAATTGTTCTTCCTTCGTTGTTCAATGTTTGCTCCTCGAAGCTTTCTGACTAGATTTACCACCATGTCTTCTAGGAATAGCATCCCGGCTACCTATATTAGGAAACCTCCAAAAAATCCATATCCCTCCATGTCCAAGCCCCAAAATTGCAACTCATAGTGTGTTTATGTAAAACCTCAACATCCAAACATTTTCCCTCACTTTCCCCCAAATTACTAAGATACTCTTATCACCAAAAAAACAACATCATATTTTCCCTCACTTTCTCCCCCAAATTACTGAGAGACTCCAATCACCAAAAAAAACAACCCCCTTCCACTTCCACTTTAACTTCTTGCCCACGTATGTTTATCCTATTCCCTTCCAAAATATGTAAAACCTTATTTAATTCCCCCACCTAATTCTAGTTATTTAAAAATTCCCTAATAAATGTCTTGATCCCTCATAATACTCCACCTAACTTCATTATCCTAATGTTAAGTGTCTCGAGTCCCTCCCAATAGTTATTACATGAAAATAAATTCCACAAACTAATAATAAAATAAATCACAATAGTTTAATAAACGAATCAATAAATCATATAAGTAATTCATTGTAAGTTTTAACTTTAACATAAGAATTAGTCATATTAGTTTTACCTAAGAATTGACATAAGAATCAATCACATTAATTAATCATTGATTTTAAATCATAATAATTAAAAATAAATGATATTATGTTAAACTTAATATCAACATTAATCACAACCCTTGATTAATCATGTTAAATTAATTAACATAATCATTCAATCTAATCATATTACTTAGCTCATTAAGAACCTTAAACCTTATTAACTTATTAACTAGCTTATTAACTTATTAATTTAATAAGCCAGTGAAAACATAATACACTCAAAACAATATTTTTTTAGTTCTTAGCATACTATATTATAATCATACTAGTGTATACACACAAGGTATGTATGCATATATAGTGTGATACATATCTTGTGCATTTACTAGTAACATGAACCATCACACCTAATTAATAGTGAAAAAAATCACAATGAAGTAACAAATTGCATACACACATCCACATAGTAGAATTTCATCAGTCATAGCAATAGAACACATGTAAACATTCCCTAAGTTATTTTTGAATTGAGTTAAGAATTAAATACAAGGAACAAGAACTAGGTCAAGTAGTGTGGTTACATGGTAAACCCAATACACTGCCAACTACTCCTAGCACTCTACCTCCCTAACCTACTCCAATCCTCCACGTCCTATCCCTCAATTGCTAGACTAACCCGGAGCATCAACTCTATTGACATAACTCTAGATAGAACCCATAACTGAAACTGTTAATGCTTTTACCAAGCTTCCCTCACCAAAAACTAGCAATCATCATCATGTGTCTAGGGGAGCATGAATTAACATAATTTCCCCATGAACCAAAGTTATGAAGGCTACACAATGGCAGATTCCTCCACCCCTCCTCATAGAACTAGTTTCGACACCCTATCATGGACAAATTTTACCCATAGACAACTTAACAACTGATGAAACCTCCTTATTGTTGATTTTTCATAGGGCTATATTTTTCTTTAATTTAATAATTTCATTTCATCATTAATACATTAAGTTCACCCCATAACATCATAACATTAATCAAATTTACACCATTATTTAACATCATATGAAAGTACATAGAAAGAATAATATTATCATAATCAACAATGCAACATAACATAAAGGAATAATAGAATAAAAGCATGCAGACATAGAGACACCAGGATTCGTTGGAGACCAAGAGAAAACCCACTATGGGGAAAACCCTTGCAAATTATTCTTCTTAGATTGTCATTAAATGATTAAGCAAAATAGAGTAAAATGATTTATACCTTCATCTATGCAACTAACTAGAAAAAAAACTACAACATCTATGGTGTTGGGTATGTGTTATATTCTTTCCACGACTAGCCCCACGCACTGTACGTTGCGTTGGGCGCAGCAGGGGGGTCACAAGGGAGGAGGCAGCCCCCACTGTTGGGGTCCGGGGTAGCGCCCCGACGAAAATTGTTTTGGTGTGCGGACCCACCCATGTTTTGTGCATGAGTTTGCACATGGTTTTGGGGTACGATGGTTTTCGTCCCCTGGTATTTTGTAGATCTAGTCAAAGGAACTACGGTTATTTTCTAATCCAGGGTTAATGGATTGGGGTTTATGTATGCTTCGGCATGTATATATATGTGTTGTAACACTAAAAGGAATATAATGAAAAATCAAGCTGGTCGTCCCGATTTGGGATCCAGGGGAAAATATCTCGTGTTTATTTGTTTTATGTTTATTCTCTCGCTTATTGTTTATTTTCCGTTATAAAAAGATTCGTGTAGATAATTTCTCGTTCAAGGTTAAAACCTACATTTGCACGTAGGCTATTTCGGCTTCAAGGGGACACCTTTGTCGTTGAGGGTTTTTTTCTCGGGCATGAGGTAGACCCTGTTCAATGGGAGATCTGCAGGATTGATTCTTGCAGTGAAAGAATATGGCAAGCAGCGGAAAGATAGAGATCGAGAAATTTAATGGTCAGAGTTTTGAGTCGTGGAAGCTCAAGATGGAGGATTTGCCGGTGGATAAAGATCAGTGGATCGCGGTAGATCCAAGTACTAAACCAACGGCAATGTCAGATGAAGACTGGAAGAAACTGGATCGGAAGGCTAAGAGCACAATATGGTTGTGTGTTTCAGATTCAGTATTGTTGAATGTATTTGGTGAGCTACGACGAAAAATTTGTGGGAAAAACTTGGGACTTTGTACCAATCTAAGTCTCTCGTGAATAAGTTGTTCCTGCGGAAAAAGTTGTATAACCCGAGGATGAAGGATGGAGACTCGGTGACAAAGCATCTAAACGCCTTCAATACTATGGTAAGTCAGATGTCATCTGTTGATATTAAAATCTCAGATGAAGATAAGTGCATCAGCTTGTTTTGTTCTCTACCAGACTCGTGGGACAGTTTGGTTATTGCAATAGGTAGCAATACAACTACCTTGAATTTTGATGACATTGTCTCAGCCTTGCTATCGTAGGAAATGAGACAGAGAAATATGGAGTGGCCGTAATGGAGATGCCTTATCTCTACGAGGAAGGTCCCAAAACAGAAACAAGAATAAGGTTTCGAGTGGGAGATCCAAATCTAGAGGGAGATCTAAATCTCCTGGAAAGTTTGTAAAGGTATGCTAGAAATGCGGAAAGGAAGGGCACTACAAAAAGGAGTGCAGATCTAAAGCTCATGAGAAAGGAAAGGGATCTAATGAAGCTCCTTCTGCAGAGGCAAAAACCACCTCGGATGAAGGTGGGGATGTGTATTTTGCTTCTTCTTCAAATACAAATGTAGATCATGAGTCATGGTTGATTGACTCAGGTGCATCCTTTCACTTCACTCCCCATAGGGAGTGGTTTAGGAGTATGAGAAATACAATGGTGGTGATGTCTTCCTAGGGGATGATAGGAAGGCCAGAATTTTCGGACGTGGAAAGTTCAACTTGAAGCTGCAAGGTGGAAGGATTATAACACTTCATGGTGTTCTACATATTCATGCAGTCGCCAGAAATCTGATTTTTGTAAGCAAGATGGATGATGCAGGTGTAAAAATAGTGTTCGAGAAAGATGGCTGCAAGATGGTTCGAGGAGCACTGGTATTAATGTGGGGAGTTTGGATTGGAACTCTATACAAGCTTCAGGGCAACACTATTATTGATGGGTGCAACAGTTCTGTGGTTCCCGAAAGTGGAGCGGAAAGCCTAGCGGTCTCTGGAGAAAAGACAATGCTATGGCATCAAAGGCTTGGAAATATTGGAGAGAAGGGCCTTCAGATACTGCATGGAAATGGTATGGTAGAAGGTATGTCTAATAGCTCTCTGGATTTTGATTTCTGTGAACATTGTGTATATGGGAAGCGTAATCGGGTGAGTTTTCCTTCTCCGGTGCTAAGAGGGCGAACAAGATATTAGAACTTGTGCACAATGATGTGTTTGGACCTGTGTCAGTTCCATCACTGGGAAAGTCTGTGTACTATGTTTCATTCATAGATGAATTCTCAAGGAATACATGGATATATTTCTTGAGGAAGAAATCTGAAGTCTTTGACAAATTTAAAGAATTTAAGGCTTTGGTGGAAAACGAGACAGAGAAGAAGATAAAGGCGCCGAGGACAAATAATGGTGGGGAGTTCTGCAAGAAGGAATTTGAAGAGTTCTGTAAGAAGTGTGGTATAGCACGCCAAAAGACTACTCCATACACACCGCAGCAAAATGGAGTTGCAGAAAGAATGAACAGAACACTGATGGAAAAGGCAAGAAGAATGCTCAGTGGTACCGGGTTAGGACAAGAATTCTGGGCAGAGGTAGTGGAGACTGCATGCTATCTGGTTAACAGATCACCTTCATCAGTGTTGGAGGATAAGACCCCACATGAGGTATGGAATGGTAAGAAACCTTCTCTTTCACATCTAAGGGTATTTGGATGTGATGCATATGTACATGTTCCAAAGGAGAAAAGGATCAAGTTGGATAATAAATTTGAAAGGTGCATATTTATTGGGTGTAAGGATGGTTTAAAGGGTTACAAGCTTTGGAACCCAGAAACAAGGAAGGTTGTGTACAACCGAGATGTCGTGTTTAGAGAGGTGAGAGATGTTGTTAAACATGAAGTCCTACCAAAGGAACATGAGAAGATAGATTTTTAGCTAAAGGAGGATGAATCAGACTCTACAACAGAAGAAGACTCAGAAGAGGAAGAGCCACAAACTCCAGCTGTGAGAAGATCAGCTCGGGAAAGAAGACAACCAGAAAGGTATAGTCCATCTAATTTCTATTCAAATTTTGCTTTAACTATAACTGATGATGATCCCAGAACTGTCAGGGAGGCAGTAGATTCAGAGGATGGAAAACTCTGGAAGGAGGCCATGGTTGATGAAATGGCATCCTTGCATAAAAATGAGGCATGGGATCTGGTGGAGTTGCCGACTGGAAGAAAGCCCATCGGGAGAAAATGGGTGTTTAAGAAGAAGATGAGTGTAGAAGGCAAGGTGGAGAAATACAAAGTTCAGTTGGTAGCAAAAGGTTTTTCCGAGGTGCTAGGAATTGATTTTGGTGATATTTTTTCTCCCGTTGCCAAAGTTACTTCTATTAGATTACTTTTATCTGTTGTTGCTGCATTTGATTTTGAGGTAGAATAGATGGATGTGAAGACAACATTTCTTCCACGCGGGGGATCTAGAAGAGGAGATCTACATGAAGCAACTTGAAGGCTTTATGGTGAAGGGTAAGAAACAACTAGTATGAAGGTTGAAGAAGTCTCTATATGGGTTAAAACATTCACCAAGGATGTGGTATCAGAAAATTGATACCTATATACAGGGACTTGGCTTCACCATAAGCAAGGAGGATCACCGTGTTTATTTTAAATTAATTGGTGACCATGTTATTTATTTGGTCTTGTATGTGGATGCTATTTTTTTGATTGGAAGACAAAGAAATTATCCAAGATTTGAAGACCCAACTGTTCTCCAAATTTGACATGAAGGATCTTGGTGCTGCAAACTATATTTTGGGCATGGAAATTAAGAGAGATCGGGAAAAGAGGAAGCTCTGGTTAAACTAGAGGAAGTATGTCGAGACTATATTGCAGAGGTTCAATATGCAAGATAGTAAACCGGTGAATGTTACTATTCCCGTAGGTGTAAAGCTGTCTGCTGAACAGTGTCCCAAGACACAAGAAGAAGAGGAGGATATGTCTCATGTTCCATATGCAAGTGTAGTGGGTATATATAGCCTGATGTATGCAATGGTCCGTACTAGACTAGACATTGCACATTCAAAGGGGGAGTATTGAGCAGTTTATGTCAAACCTGTGGAAGGAGCATTGGACATCAGTGAAGCGGGTTTTCAGATATTTCCATGGCACTAGTGATTATGGCTTGTGCTACCAGGGAAGACCAAGATTGGAAATAGTGTTGGACATTCGTGGTTTTGTTGATGCAGATTGGGCAGGAGATATGGACCAAAGAAGATCTATAAGTGGGTATGTGTTTAGCCTATTTGGAGGTGCAATCAGTTGGATGAGTAAAAGACAATCTGTAGTGGCTCTTTCAACTACAGAGGAAGAATACATGGAAGCCACTCATGCAAGAAAGGAAGAAATTTGGTTGCAGAGATTGTGTTCAAGTATGGGGTTGGAACATCAAGATATAAGGACAGACTATGATAGCCAAAGTGAAATTTTCTTGGCTAAGAACCCTTCTTATCATTCAAATACAAAGCACATTGATGTTCAATATCATTTTGTGAGAGATATGGTTGAGGCTAAAAGGGTGTTTCTGGTAAAGGTGGACACCTTGAAGAATTTTGCAGATGCATTGATGAAGTTTGTGAGCACTCAGAAGTTCTCTTTGTGTATAGAAACAATGGGTGTTGAAGAATTGGGCTAATGACTAAGCCCTCCTGTGGCCCCCCATGGAAAGAAAACAATAAGTGGGAGAATGTTGGGTATGTGTTATATTCTTTCCACGACTAGCCTCATGCGTTGTACGTTGCACCGGGCACGGCAGGGGAGTCACAAGGGGGGAGGCAGCCCCCAATGTTGGGGTCTGGGGCAGCGCCCCGACGAAAATTTGTTTGGTGTGCGAACCCACTCATAGGCGGACCCACCCATGTTTTGTGCATGATTTTGCACATGGTTTTGGGGTACGATGGTTTTCGGCCCCTGGTATTTTGTAGATCCGGTCAAGGGAACTACGGTTATGTTCTAATCCAGGGTTAATGGATTGGGGTTTATGTATGCTTCGGCATGTATATATATATATGTGTTGTAACACTAAAAGGAATATAATGAAAAATCAAGCTGGTCATCCCGATTTGGGATCCAGGGGAAAATCTCTGTGTTTATCTGTTTTATGTTTTATTCTCTCGCTATTGTTTATTTTCTGTTATAAGATTCGTGTGTAGATCATTTCTGTTCAGGGTTAAAACCTACATATGGAATGAGCCCAACAATGTATACAATCATAAATCTGATTCTGAAGTCTGTATTGAACTGTCATTGTCTAAAATCAATTTCCGAACCCTACGGTCACTGAGCGAAATCTTTGGAAGACTGAGATTTCATCTTTAATGTTGAAAATGACACCAAGAAAGGATTCTAATTTAATTTTTCCTTGAATTAAATTATAATAAAATTGTAATTCCACATCACAAGATAGATTATACGAGTTAACTAAGTTAGTAGGACTTAGTTGGGTTAATTAATTAAAGTTAATGGTCTAACTTGAGTCATGTAGAGTGTCTCCTACAAAATAGGAGCCCTAGCTGAGTTTATTTTTAGTTGTAATTAATTAACTCAATTTATCTGAGTTAAAATTAGCTTAACTAGTTCTAACTAATGGAGGAACTAGTGAGAGGTCAAAGAGTGGAACTTTTACTTGAAACACATCTAGTGATCAATAAAATAACTAATAGGCACTCATAAATAACTCATTCATGTCAGTTCTAAGAGAGACCTAGTTGAGATTCGAGTTCAAGGGAAGTGTACTATCAGTTGTATAATCATCCAAATTCTACAGGTGGTGCATGCAATCAGAGGAAGGCCCCTAATGAATTGTGCAGTATGGATTGGTAATCTCCCTAATTAATAGGGCCTAATTACCCAATGAAACAACGCAAGGAAATAAGGATCCTGGAGGGAAAACAATTGGTTAAGTATTAAGCCAATATTGTCTAGGAATCAGTGAGACAGATAGAGATAATGCAGAGGTTTCTCAGGTTGGAGAAAAGAATTTTAATTCTCTCATATTTTCTGACTTATGCAATATACATATAGTGGGTTTTTTTAGCTCAGTATTTCCCCATGAAACACTTGTGTACTGTGTGATTGAAATTCTTTCTTTTTCATGCCTTGTGATTTCACGATCTAAATTGGCTTCCACAATTGGTAGACTAGATTCAAGTATATTTTTTTAGCATATTATAATTATCAGTTGAAACTACGTGGATTTTATACATGGTATCAGAACATGAAATACTATAGAAGAGAGGAATACAAGGTTTTTTAGTACAAGTGAAACATATTTTCATATCTACTCTTCAAGACTAACAACAGGATCAAGATGTCTTTATCTGGATTGAGAGTCGAATATTCCCTTGAGGGTAATTTGAATTACATATATTTGAGAGACATGATGGAAGCAGTGTTGGAAGACAAAGGGCTCAAGGATTTCATAGAAAGTGATATTCCCAAGCCTGTAGCAACATATGCTCAAGATCTGGCAGCTTGGAAGAAGAATGTAGCAAAGGAAAGAAGGATTCTAATGGAAGGTATTTGAGATCATATTGTCTCAAACCTCCATGGAAAGTTAACTCCATATGATATGTGGAATGCCTTAACATATTTTTTTCAGAACAAAAATGACCACATGAAGCTGGCACTGACAGACAAGCTCATAAAAACAAATATGGAGAAGGGTGACACAATACCAAAGTACTTGACCAAGTTCACCTAATGTCGGGATGAGATTGGAAGTATTCGTATTAAAGTTGTCGAAGATGATCTAGTGAGCCTAACACTTCTATGCCTTCCCAAGAGATGGAACAACTACCAGGATTTGGTAAATGGGAGGGAGAAACTATCATAGTGGGAGTGATTGTGGTCCGACCTGGTGCAAGAAGAGATTCGATGGAACACGTGAGATGGATCCTCATCAAAGAATGATGATGAGGAGAAGTGTGCCTTGGATAGAAAGACAAAGAAACAAAATGGAATTCATCCCATTTTAAATCAGATTCTAGTGAGGAAGGAAAGAAGAAGGACTTGTCAAAGATTAAATGTTTTCACTGTCATGAGATGGGACACTATTCCATGAAGTGTCTACACGAGAAGGCTGACAAGAAGCCCTCAGGAGGAGCGATAGGTGACCTCTTTCTTCACATTTAGATTTGGATTTCACCCTCATCACATGCATGGTGTCATCGGTGATGTGTTTTGTGTGATACCTCGATAGTGGAGCCTCATTCCTTATGATCAACAACAAATATTTATTTAGTGACTTGGACAAGAAGGACCTCCAGAGGCACATAGAGATGGGAGATGATGGGAGGTATAGTGCGACTGACATCGGTACTGTTATATTTCATAGGGCATATGGTTCTTCTCTCACATTGAAAGATGTCATGTATGTTCTTGGTTTGAAGAAGAACTTAGTTTCAGTTGCTATGTTGGAAGACCGTGGCTACGATGTGATATTTAGAAAAGGAAAGGTGTTCCTTAATCACATAGCCATGGGACAGGTGAAGAATATTAGGGTTTAGGTAAAGAACCTATACAAATTGGATGTAGAATATTGTGTTTCCTTGAGCACGAAAGAAGAGAAGGTAGAGAATCGAGACATCGGTGAGTTATGACACAGAATATTGGGCCATCTACACCATGAAGCTTTGAAGATCAAGCAACATATTTCTACAAAACTTCCCAAGGGTGCACTTGAGTAGCGTAATACATGCAAAGGGTGTACATTAGAGAATTACACCAAAGCCACCTTTCATGATAAGGAAATTTGAGAAAAATTGATATTTGAAAGAGTTTACGCAGATGTGTGTAGACCGTTCTCGACATCCTCCACAGCCAAGCACGTGTATTATGTAATTTTTTTAGATGTTTTTTCACGCAAGTGTTGGATATTATTCATGAAGAAGAAAGGTGAGGCGTTCTCAAATTTTTTTGAGTTCAAAGCACTTGTAAGACACAAGAAAGAAAGTGAAGGCTCTTAAGAGCAACAACAATGGAGAATATGTGTCGAATGAATTCAATAACTTCTATGCATCACAAGGCATTTGATAAGAGTTGATAGCACCTCATAACCAACAAAAAAATGGGGTTTCATAAAGGAAGAACAAAATAATTGTGGGAGATGCACTGGAAATTTCATATTATCAGGGCATACCATTGCACTTATGAGAAGAAGCATGCAACAAAACTGTAAGAAGCTAGATGTGGCACACTTTAGAATTTTTGGTTCAACAGTTTACTTTCATGTTATGAAGGATGCACGACAAAATCTAGAACCAAAAATTGCCTTGGGCATATTTTTGGGCTACACTGATAGACCTCACAACTATCGAGTGTACCTACCATCTCATAGGATGACAGTGGTTCATAGAGATGTGAAATTTGATGAAGGATAGGCCATGAAAATTTCTCTTGAGAGGTAGCTTCAAATGCATGCGGATGAGGAGCTCTTAGCTCCAAAAGGAGAAACTCAAGATTTGGAGCAGCCACAAGAATAGGAGTAGAGAGTGGAAGAACCTACTCATGCAGATACATACAAAGATGGAAAGGAGCACACCAAAGATGCTAACAGGTTGATGCATCATTCTAGAGAGAATGTGGGAGCACCCACATCACAACACAGGTAGAGAAGGTCCCCAGATCGGTACATTGGCTACATGGCTCTTATGAGTGAGAGTGTAGATAGTGAGCCATCCTCATTCGAGGAAGAAGTGCAACAACCAATATGAGTGGATGCCATAGTAGAGGAGTATGACTCCATTATCAAAAAAATTGTAGAGGAAGTTTTCCCAAGACCATAGGACAAGTTAGTTGTCGGATCCAGGTGGATCTACAAGGTGAAGCAAGAAACATATGGGAGTGTTGAGAAACATAAGGCCAAATTTATGGCCAAGGGGTTCTCTCAGGTGGAGGGAATAGATTACAGGGACATATTCGCTCTAGGAGGAAGGTACTCTTCAATCAACTCTATTCTTGCACTTTCAATGCAGATGGGATGGAAAATACATCAGATGGATGTAAATAAAAATTTCCTCAATGGAGTGATTGAGGAAGAGGTGTACATAGAACAACTGGAAGGATTTGAGACCTTCGATAGAGAGTCACATGTGTGCAGACTCAAGCAAGTGTTGTATGTGTTAAGGTCCTATATTTTATAGGATGACTTGATTATAGTTTTAATTTTGTATATGAGATGTTGTAAATAATGTTCCATTCTGAAATTTATTTCCAAAAGAAAAGAAAAGAAAAGAGAAACAAAAAGGGGATAAAAAAGATATATGTGAAAAGAACAAAAAATCAAAAAACATGAGAAAAAGAAAAAGAATGAAATAGCCCACAAAAAAATAAGTTTATACAAGTGAGAAAGCCTAAATACCAGTTAAAAAATGAAAAAATGCATCAGTAATACTTAGAAGATTTTTGAATAATGTGCTGCTAGTTAAAATTCCACATTGAATTAGAAAAATAGATTAAGTTAGTTTAATCACATTATTTAAACGTGATTAGGCTTCATTACATAAAAAATAGTTTAGATTAGAGAATAAAATTAATTCACCACATTTTCTAAATGTGGTTAATTAGTAATCAAAAGAGAAATTGGACACCTTAGAAAAATAAAAAAATGTAGGCCTGCATGTTAAAATGTGCCTTTAGAAAGTTAATTTAGGATTATATTCATTAAATCGTTTTTTTAATCACGATTAAGAAAGTTATAATAAATTTTTTGATATGAAATTTTTGAGCATATGTAATAATGATGGCACTTGTTGGACACCTAATCCTCAATGAGTAGGTGTGGAAGGCAAATGGACTAATGCAGTCCAAGAGACCACTTGGAATGGAGTCCAAGGGTCACACCATTGTATTATAAATGTACATCTATGGTGAATAATAAACATAACTCATGCTTATCTTTTCCCTTGTGTGTTTACTTGCTCATTCACCATGCGTGTGTTTAACATGGTATCAGAGCACAGTTGGTCCTACTTAGAAATTTGATTTTCTTGAGTGATCTTTTTTGAGATGTCAGAACTATATCTGCTATAACTTCCCAAAGATATAGCTATGGTCTGACATAATGTTCCTTCTGCTCATAAGTGACATTCAATAACTCCTATAATTTCTGCTTGTCAGTCCTCGTGCTTGTAAAAGTTGGTAGGTGCTAGTTGTTGGGTGCAGTTACCACTCTATCTCAGTCAGTAACGTTTCCGCCCAGCTCTTTAGGGACCGTTGAAAGAAACCCTAAATACATGCATTTATATATGTTAGAACTCCTTTTTCGTAACGTTGTCTCCATCGCCGCTACTCCATCTCCCTCCCCGTTGCCTCATCTTTGCCCGGCAACCCTCAAGTTCTGTGGTTTGACTGTCCGACACGTTACCTCTTGTCAATTCCTCCAAGAATTCTCGTCGGGCCTCACTCATGTTGCTTGCCCCTAAACCATGCATTTTTTTCTTTGCATATAAACTTCTCTGAGCGTTCTACCTAGATACCTAACGCACCTGACTACTAGCCGACCATTTTTCTTTGACTGGTCAGACCTGTATGCCAAGTAATGTTCCTTCTATGCATCACCTTCCCACCACACTCCTTGGCTCTCCACTCAAATCTGCAGGCCTCTCTCCCACGCTGCCACCTCCGCACAGCACACCCCTACATCACTCTTCGTCGACCTTGACCCCTCTATCTTCTCCCAGACTTCTCATAATAATCCCTCCATACGCAGTGCATTCCCTCCAGACGCAACTTCTTCCATCGCACAATTAGCTTAGGTGTATTTATCTGAAGTGGAAAATACGGCTTTGGAGGCAAAAGATCATTCGAAATATGTTGCAAGCGGCGAGACAAATATTTCCCACCATTTCTAGGCTAATGAGGAATACATATCCATCATCATCGCTGGTGTTGTAATTCATTTTCGGAAGTGGCAACTGTTGCAGTCTATACAGAAAGTAGAAAAATCTACAATAGAAGAAGGAAGCCTAGGAAATGGGTCGAGTCACAATATTGTAGAAGAGTCATGGAAGGTTGTATATAGCTGCAAGGATCATATGTAATGTTGCTACCACCTGCATAATACAAGTCAAGAAACACAAAAAAAAGAGGCTATCAAAGAAAAAAAATACTAGTAGTAGAGAGTCAAGTCTTCTAGTGCTCTGCAACTACTCGAATTTCTGAAAGGAGGACGAGCTATCAACTATATTGGAAGGAAAGAAGAAGGTGTCTGAAAACATCCCTATGGAGAGAGAAGACAACATATTGGCTTTCCAATTAAAATGACTACAAGGGACATTCGTGGTCTTCAACCTGCCCTTTTAGGCCAACCATGCGCTACGGAAAGACTGAACTCCTCTCCATTGTTTCTCTCTATCATTTGAAGACACTATCTGCAATTCCATAGTCTAGCCCAACTTGTCATTTTAAAAGGAGAAGTTGCATTATAAAATTTGCAGTTTTGAATGCCAAGTAAACCAAGGTAGCAAAGCTTTAGTGAATGTCAAAAGAAAATCCTTTTCCTCTTTCTCCAGCCACGCTTCACGTATGTCATCAACTAGGTCACCTGTGACCTTATTTAAAGGATCATCTTGGCAGTAGAACTATTTAATAGAGAAAAATAAACAATGGCATGACCTAAACTATTGGTTTTTCGAAAGGGTGGCCTCTGTTCATAGAAATTTTCTTTCCGAGTAGTTAAAATTGAGGATTGCTTCCCGACGTCCAAATTACCGAGAAGGAGAATTCTCCAAAATCCTGTTGCAATAACCAAAAATAGTAACCATCTCGGAGAGGTGAACAATCCGAATTCTGGGCATTATTCCTTAAAGGTGTCAAATGGTAAATTTCTTGGAAAATATTAGTGCAAAACAGGGAATCAAATCTCAGAGTTTAAGTCATTGATTGCTTGTTCCGGATTAAAGTACGAGTTGCTTGTTGTAATTTTGGACGAGTTGCTAGAACAAGCTCTATATTCATTATTGTTGCAAGTTCCTTTATCATCTCAACATTTATTTTCCCTGCAAATATTTGTGAAGTTTGATTGACTTGAGTCTTTGAAGTTAGTGTTCTTTTTTGCTGCAAGCATCTTGATTATTTAAGGCCAATTTTCACCTCAACTGATGCTAAAATAAGATTCTAGAATCAATAAGTGGTGCATTTCTAGGCATTTATTTATTACTGAGACAATGGATAAAAGTACCGAGTTATTAAAGTTTCTAGATACTCTCATAATCTCCATTTTTGAATCTGGAAACATAGTCAAAATCAGCAAAACCATTCTTGTTGATATCCAAAATTGTCTACAAAATGCATAAGAAAAGATTGAGTTTCTGCAACTCGAATATCAGCTACAACAAGAAGAGTTACAGACGCATAGTCATCATATTGAACTTGTTCTTGTTCAGAATATTGAGACAGACTCCCATCAGAAACAAAGTGCAAATGAGATACCCATTTTAGGAGCATATTTGCAGAAAGAAGATAAAATCCAGCCTGCACTTCCCAAGTCAATCATCAGACCTTGGGAAGAGCTTATCCATAACAAGCACAGAATAGATCTTCTATATGACAAGGAATTGTCCTTTCATATTTCGAAGTACTCCAAGCCCATCAAATTTCAGAGTGTCAGATTTATTCATGACAGTTCACCTTCAGTTGTTCTAGATCCTGCTCCTCTTCCAAAGCAACAACACCAGGTTGAAAAATTCCAACACTATGATCGAGTTGGCCATATGAAAGATCATTGTTTCGATATTCACCCATAAAATTTCTGTGGTTGGCACACCCATTCTTCATATAGATGCTTCAAAAACAAGCCTCCTGTAAGAACAAAGACTCATCTTGGATAGATCACTTCATGGCAATGGGCATCAAAAACCAAGAAGATGTTTAAGACATATGTCAGAACTTGTTCTAGAATATTGAACAATCTTGCAGTTGCGTTTTTGCCATCATCTCACCTTGTACCTGACAGGGGGGAAAATGGTGGTCATCTACAAGCTTCGAAGCCACATCAAGCAAGCCTGAGCCACAACCTGTCATTCCAGATTTAGAGTTGTAGCTAGAGACACAACAGTTCAAGCAAGCTTGAGCCACAACTTGTCATTCCAGATTCAGAGTTGCAGCCAAAGACACAGATGCCTATGAGCATGCCTTTGGTTGATGGACAACCTTAAAACATCTATGGGAGTTTGATATTCTTCTTCTTCAAAGAATTTAGAGCACTTCTTCTAGCAGAAGACTTCAACTTTTTCCAGTTTTGGAAGAGTTCCAGGAAATGCATTAAACATTCCAGTGTTGGTGGTCATCCTTAAACCATCACAGGTTGTAGACCTCCCTTCTTCTAGGTTGAAGGTCTCCCTCTTCAAATATGAGGGACACTTCCTCTAGCAGAAGCCCTCAGCTTCTTGCCAGATTTGGAAGAGTTTCGGGAACTGCAATAAGTGTTCCAGTGTTGGTGGTCATCCTTAAACCACCTCTTTATGCCAACATTTCAGAGAGATGATTCATCCTAAGTGCTGCCATGCATACTTTGCATATTTTTATTAAAAATCTCTTCTTGGACTCATAGATACCCCTTCGGATTAAGGGGGGGAATGTTGGACACCTAATCCTCAATGGATAGGTTTGGAAGAGGAATGGAATAATGGAGTCCAAGAGACCACTTGGAATGGAATACAAGGGTCACACCATTGTATTATAAATGTATATCTATGGTGAATAATAAACATAACTCACGCTTATATTTTCCCTTGTGTGTTTACTTGCTCATTCACCATGCTTGTGTTTAACAACTCTTTTTTCAATGACATGATCCACCTCACTTAGATCAACGATGGAGGATCGTCTTCGGCACCCCCAAGGCCCTCCATTGTATAATCATTAGGGAGGGTATGAAAGGGTAGAAACAATTTACTATGTGGTGGCTCCTGGCTACTTCACAATCCCCCCTGCCTCTTTTCGCTCACTACTCAACCCCCCCCCCCCCCAGAAAACACCATCCCACTCCCCCTACACTGATTTTTGACCCCTCCACTCACACGCCAATAACGTCCCACCATGTCAACTTCTTGTCCGCCATATAACCCCTACAAAACCCACTTCCCTTCTGACACCCCACCTCTGCGGACCCTAATTCCCATTCGTTAAACAAAATCCTCATCTCTCTTCTCATCCAATAACCTATCGCCATCTGTCACACCCGGCTCCACATCAACAAAATTTTATAGGAATTAATGTTTCTCGCTCCCTTGGTAATGGATCTTCTTCGTTAAATGGTAAGTAACCAATGGTAAACCCATTTCTCCCATATAAACCACCAAACTCCCATTGCAAAACCTTCGTTTACTGTTATAGGATAAGCGAAAAATTCAATTGCATAGTCAGTCAAAAATATATTTTCCCCAACACTTAGCTAGAGGTCCTCACTGTCACCATAACCAAACATCATAACCAGTCCCTATAATTGACCACAAAGTCATCAATATTGTGTCAAAATACCATTCTTCACTTACATTCTGGGTAATTTTAAATTCCATTTTCTTTCTTTTTTATAATGGCACCTAATAAAAAAGCTCCTAAAAACAAATCCAAGGCATATGATGTCAATCCTATGTTGCCCCCTACCATAGACTTAGATCACCAACCACTAGTAGACCAACAATACAAGATCACTGATACCAATTGCGATTTGACTTGTATGAGTTTCACGATTGGTTGAGGCATAAGTATCTTGACCTCAATGATGAATTGGGTCTATGGGAATCTTCCCTACCCCAATTCATTTTTCCATAGATCCACCACTTCCCTGATTTCGTGTCTTGGTGCCAATTTCGATACATCCCCAGCCAAAGGGAAATTTTCACCCAAAAATATGACATTATCTTCACCATCACTGTTGAATATATCTCTCAGATGCTTCAATTACAAATTTATGACTCCCTATAACCATTTTCAGTAGTTTCCCTCATGGAATTCTACAAAAACCTAACTTTCCCACAGAGAGCCAAATGTTTTGAAGTTTTTTTCCCTGAGGATGCACAATTACCCATGAAAAACCCCCCATACTCATCCTCTATATTCCTTGAGATAACTAAACAAGTAATTGAAATAATTTCATGCATCCTTGGCTATCAATCTGATAAGTGGGTTGATGAGGCCACTTTTGGTTTCTTAAATTTTTTTACAATTGGTGAAAAAACCCCCATTTTCAACTACAATGAGTTCATTGCAGCATCAATTCATGACCAGTTTATTAATTTCCCTACTGAGGGGACTTTCAAGTATACTTTAGTTTTATTTTATCTATTTCTTTACCATCAAGTAGGCATGTTTTAATTTTCATTACAAAAATTAAATGAGAAGGGTAGTCCAGAGTCAGTTATCCATTATACCTCTTTGGTGAGGAAAAGCTCTACTGAACTTCTCATATTATGTTGATCATTTCCTATTTACAGTTTCCTACCTACTAAATAGTGATGTAGAGTCAAGGATTGGACCAGAAATAAAAATAATCATGCATCTAAGTGATCAAAATAAGATAGGGGATTGGTATTTATACCAAAAATATATCGAGATTAGAGTTTATGGGTGTGAGTTTCTACCCTATAAGCTCCCAAATTTTGTTCATATGAGAATCTTCTCCCTGGAATATATAAGCTAGATGATACACATGGATGATATCCATTTTTTTGTGGCCAAGAAAAAGTCTCAGTTCAAAATTAAAGCACAGATTGGATCATTTATATGTAACATTAGAATCGTAGGTAAAGAGGCAGATTTTATCCTAAAAAAATGAACTTCAAGTTGAGTTTCAACTCGTCGTATGACCCTTTTGGCATCATTTCCAAGCTAAGAGTGGAGTAGAAAACCACTCCCTACAACCACACTCCAACACCATAGATAAAAAAGCTTGTGAATCAGAGTTAGTGGGAGGAGAATACACTACAGGAGGCAGAAGAACATGTAATATCAAAAATTACTACACAAAATTCAGTACCTCAAGAGAAGCAGGATAAAAGGCTAAGGGAGGAGGATTCCCATTCAATGACAGAGATTGGGAACAAAGAATTTTTGATATACAAAAATAAACAAAATAATAATTCAATACTAGTCTTTTCATAGGGAGATGAGGGACAGGCTACCATAATCCTCATAGGACCCCATGTTTCTACAAGTAAAGAAGATATTTTCACAGGATCTCCCTCTTCTTTAGCCTCCCAAGACCCTCCATATGCAATTCAATAAAAATATTTGGCTATGGACATAGCTGAACCAATTTTTTTTCCAAGTATAAAGCAATTAAACAGAGAAATGAAATTCTCAAGGCCACAACATACTCCCAGTTCTAGAAGCAAACAACCTCCTCGCAACATAGGCTTCTTTCATCATTTGATACAGAGAGGGAAAATGTAGATTGCATTTCTTGAAGAAAAAGTTCCAATAGCAAAGACACCAACTGATTATAAAGAGTCCATATTTTATTTTGATGCAACCCCGATTCACTTAATTGACCAAATGGAAATTCATAAACAAACTAGTCAAATGATGTACTCTAATTGAACCAAAACTGCCATGAAAACCTTCAAGTTGTAGGCCTCAATCAGCAGCATACAGTCACAACTGAAGCTGGAAAAGATTCACCTTTGGCCAAGTACACAAAAATCAAATCACTAAAAGACTTGGTAATCAAGTTGGGCTAAAATCCGAGTGATGTAAAGGCAATAGAAGAGATCGTGAAGAGGAATAATGTAGACATAACAACATTGAAGAAACAACTTGATTGACCTCTCCAGAAGACCCATAGGCCAAAGAAGTTGGGGAGATGGAAAAACAAAAGGAATACCTGTTCAAAATCATAATTGAAAAAAATAGTCAGATCAGGGATATGGAAATAGAAATGGAGAAATTGCTCAAGGAAAAGGAGCAATCATCATAACTAGCCATAGTTCCATTGAAAATGGTTCCCATTTCTATTGCAGCAACAATAGGAACATCTACATCAACAAGGGAACAAGCACAAACCACATATTCTTCTAATGATCTCGTCAGAGCCATGGAATATTTGTCCATCTAGCGGAAGGAAATTGAAAAGTTGAAGACTCACCTTAAAACTTTGCAAGAGAAAAAATCAAAAATAGATAATTCATATGTAGCATAATTGCACAAATCTCATAGGCTCACTCAGAGGTTTGAATAGTTGGAAAGTGAGTCAACAATGGCATAGACTTTGGCACAGGAAAAATACAATATATGGATAGAGATAAATAAGGCCATAACTAAAACATGGCCCTCAATCCAAATCATTTTTAAGTAGGAAGAGTTGATACAAAGATCCAAATACGTGGTGAAAGAAATAAAATTAGCTTTGGGGTAGAAACCTGGGGAAGCAAGAACTCTAATAAGAACCTTGAATTCTAAAACTGAGGAAGAATTGGAAGAGTTGGGAATTCGAGATAGGACATAGACAATTTTGGAGGTAAGAAGGGTCATTACTAAAGAGAACCTTATGCTACAACTAGAGAACAACTGTCACAATAAGGAATCCAACGTTCAAAAGTTTCATAAAATGTTTGATATAATCCATAGAAAAGGACTACCAGGACTAATGGGAATGGAGAATAACCTAGTTAGCTTAGAATATTATCACCACATATTATTCACTATTGCACGAGATAAGACAAAATTTGCAGGCATAAGGGAACATCATAGGGAAGGACTTTATGGAGGCTATATATTTTGACTTATTCATCAAGCATGAAGTAAAACACCTATTTATCATCAAGCCTACTTTCCAAAAGTATACAGAAGTAGATGAGACTTATAGGAAGTTGATAAATTTTTCTATCCCAAGTGAAGATTGATGGGATAAATTATGTGAACCGCTTGGGTAAAACAGTCTCACCTCCAACAAAAATACATCAGAACAACACTTTTTCAGGTGCAGTCATCAACAACCATCCTCGAGAATAGAGCCAACAGCTACAACAGTTTTAAATCTCCTATATTTTTGTTCTATCTTTGTAAAAAAGTTTTAGATATTTTGTAAAAGGTCTTGAGGTTTTCACCCAAGACATTTTTTGATAATTTTGCATAAATAATTCAAAATTCAAAGTATTAGTCTTGGGATTTGTAGGAAGAAATAGACATCTGATGTAAAGTTGTTCCTTGAGCTCAAGTGGACAAATTTTCAGTAATGCAGAAAGCTTTTCAAGATTCTTGTGTCAAACTTATTAGTGAAGTTATCTTCTCTTGTTAATGTGTTTTTCTCTGTTAATTCATATGTTTATTTTATCTATTTTGTTCAAAGAAAAATAAGATTCTAATTTTTTTTAAGTATACTCAATTCTGGCTTCTAAACAATATTGATGTTTTCAACTAAAATTAAACAATTGAATTCTTCATTTATCTATGTTTAATCGATCCTTAATATTTTAATTTTTTCCATCTCACAAAGGTCATAAGATCTAATAAGCCTGCCTACCTTGCCCTGTTAAACTTATTTGTCACATCTACAATTGAATCTACTTGTAACTAAATTGAATCCATTGCCCAATGGCTTTCCTTGACTGTTCCAACCAAACCATTTTAAAAACCAAACTCTGAACTTTCACATCTAGCCTAACATCATACAAATAAAACAAAGCTAAATATGACAGAGAGATCCCTCTTTGAGTTTAGAAGGGCTAGCTTCTAAACTTAAAATAGGTTCTATGGTTACCTTTAGGTTTCTCTCACAACCTTAAGGAATTATGGAGTGATAACAGTATGGACTGAAACAAGCACCCCGTGCTTGGTACACCAAGATCGAAAACTATTTCACCCAGTTGGGTTTCACCAAAAGTGAAGCAGATGCAAACCTTTACCATATTGTGGTTGAAGGTAAATTATTGATTATATTATTATATGTCGATGATTTAATTATAACAAATGATGAGAATCTGATAAATTGTTATGAAACCAGCTCCAAAAATAGAAGAAAAGAGAGATCAACGCCTTAGAAATAAGCCAGTTTGAAGGGGCAACATCCTTTACATTACATAAATGAACAATTCTTGGATGATACAAATGACAAGCTCCTTCTATAAATAGGAGTCCATGGGGTCACAATATAATCCTAGCTGACCTAAAAATAATAATTTAAGGGCACAATAATAATAATATGGGGGTTACAGGTGTACAACAATAACAATAAGGGGGCTACACTAACAATAATAAGGGACTACACTAATAATATAGGGACCTAACATGCCTCTCTCCTTCAAAAAAGTGTTTTCCTCAATTCTTGAGTAGTTATAGATGTTTCTGTATAAAATTCTCATCCTCCCATGTAGAATCTTCAGTGGGCAAGTTCTTCCATTTGATGAGATACTCTGAAATTGATCGATTTTGTAGCTGTTGAGTTCTTGTTTCTGTGACTGCTCCAGGTTCCAATATAATTTTTCCTTCTTCATCAAGTTATGGAAATATCGTTTGAACCAGAAGTTTGTCACCTATAAACTTCTTTAAGCATGAAACATGGAAAAATGGATGCACTCGCGAAGAAGCAGGAAGCTCCAATTTGTATGCCATAGTATCAACCTTTTGCAACACCTTGTAAGGACCATAGTACTTTGGCGATACTTTATTATCCTTCTTAGCTTGCTTGAGGGACATTTCTTTGTATGGTTGTAGCCGTAAAAATACCCACTCTCCTACATCAAAAATTCTCTCCCTGCGATGTTGATCTGCATGTTGTTAAATTTGATTTTGTGCCAAGTTTAGGTTATCCTTTAAGATATTAAGAACTTGTTGTTGATGCTTGATGTCATCTTCCACTGCTTGAACCTTATAATTTTCTCTTAAA
The DNA here is from genome assembly GCA_034641835.2 of Pinus albicaulis. Classification (NCBI taxonomy): domain Eukaryota; kingdom Viridiplantae; phylum Streptophyta; class Pinopsida; order Pinales; family Pinaceae; genus Pinus; species Pinus albicaulis. The sequence goes on from CM076573.1 coordinate 613,703,776, forward strand.
GATGATGTGATGGATGGTGGATGATATCCATAAAGTGCCATAAATGGGGTCATTTTTTCTGCAGTATGGAAGGAAGTGTTATACCACCATTCAGCCAAAGGTAACCACTTGACCCATTGTGTTTTTTTATAAGATACAAAAAAATGAATATATCCTTCCAAACATTTGTTCACTATATCAGTTTTACCATCGGATTGAGGATGATAAGATGAGCTATGAGCTAGTTGAGTACCTAAACAAGAAAATAATTCTGTCCAAAAATTTTCAATGAAAATGGGATCTTTATCTCTTACAATAATATTTGGGTTTCCATGTAGCTTTTGAATTGTTTCCATAAATGTAGTAGCAACTATACTTGCTTTAAATGGATGAGATAATGCAAAAAAGTGTGTGTACTTGGTAATTCTATCAACTACCACCATGATGACATTCTTTCCTTCAGAATTAGGTAAACATTGAAATCTCCTCCCAATGTTGACTTGGAATGGATAAAGGCTGTAGAAGACCCGGGTTCTTAATTGTCTCAACTTTATTTGCTAGAAATCCAAACATTTCACCACAAACTTTTGAATATCAGATTTAAGGCCATCCCAAAAAATAATTTCTTCACCTGTGGTAAGTTTTCAAAAATCCTGAGTGTCCTCCTAAAGGACAAGTGTGAAATTCCAAAAGAATATTTTGTTTCAGTTGGGAATTCTTACAAAGATATAAACGATCTTTGTACCATAAGGAATCGTTTTTCCAACTAAAAGTATCAGATGTACTAGGATATTTCTGCAAATTTTTAATTAGTGTCCACACTTCTTCATCCTTCTTCCATTCATCCCTTGCTTCGGTTATCCAATCTGGTTGGATAATAGAAATGGCACAAAGCAATGCTTCCACCTCTTCAACCTTTCTTGAGAGTGCATCTGCAACAACATTTATCTTCCCTTTTTTGTAGATGATTTCAAAGTCATAACCCAACATCTTTGTGATCCATTTTTGCTACTCTTATGAAGATAATATTTGTTCCAAAAAGTGTTGAAGACTATCATGATCAATTTTTACCTTGAAGTGCCTTCCCATTAGGTAAGGTCTCCATTTCTTAGTGCATGTAGTATTGCCAACACTTCCTTCTCATAAATAGATTTCTTTAAATACTTTCCTGTGGACGAATTTCAAAAGTAATGGGTCTTCCTTCTTGCATTAAAACAACACCAATTCCATTTCCTAAGGCATCACATTCCACAATAAAGGTTTTTTTGAAGTCTGGCGTAGCTAAGACCGGTGCTAGGCACATTGCCTCTTTAAGATGTTCAAAGGCCTTAGTTGCTTCAGGATTCCATGAAAATTCATCTTTCTTCAATAATGTTGTTAGAGGTGCTACTATTCTCCCATAATTCTTAACAAACTTGTGATAATACCCTGCTAACCTGAGAAATCCTTACAACTACTTTATAGTTGTGGGGAATTTCCATTCCTTAATGGATTTAAATTTATTAGGGTCTACCTTAACACCCTCGTGAGATACAATATGACCTAGATATTCTACCTCTTGTGCTCCAAAGAAAAATTTGGAGGTTTTTGCATATAATTGTTTCTCCTCCAATAGTTTGAGCACCCTGTCAACATGTTGAACATGATCCTTCCAAGACCCGCTGTAGATTAGTACATCATGAAAAAATACTAACACAAATTTTCTAAGGAAGGGTTTGAAAATGGAATTCATCAACCCTTGAAATGTAGAAGGTGCATTGGTAAGGCCAAAAGGCATGACCAGAAATTCATAATGACCCTCATGAGTTCAAAATGTTGTTTTTGAAATATCTTCAGTCTTCATTCTAATTTGATGATATCCTGAATGAAGATCCAACTTGGTAAAATAAAGTGCTCCATGTAATTCATCCAATAATTCATCAATCACAGGAATGAGAAATTTATCTTTAATAGTGAGCTTATTGAGCTCCCTATAATCCAGACACATGCACCATGATCCATCCTTCTTGTGCACCAATACTACTGGAGCAGAGAAAGAACTTTGACAAGGTTGAATTATACCAACATCTAACATTTTTGCAATCATACGTTCAATTTCACTCTTTTGGACATAAGGATATCTGTAAGGCCTTATGTTTGGAGGAACACTTCTTGGAATCAAATGAGTAGTATGATCATGATCACGAATAGGTGGGAGTTCTTTGGGAGTTTCAAACACCTTGGAATGATTGTCCAAGACTTTTTGGAGATCTGGAGAAATAGATGATTTTGATGTTGGAACTTATAGTGAGCATAATTGTGCAATTACGCCTCGTTGTTATTTCTTCAGAAGCTTTGTCATGACATTAGAGCTTATTATTTTTCTCAGATTCCATACGATACCCCGTAATTCGACTTCCTTTCTTTTTGAAAAAAATTCATAAAAATTTCTTGAAAATTAAAAGCTACCATCCCCAAAGATTGTAACCATTATACTACTAGTACAACATCAACACCTCCCATTGGAATGGAAAGCATTGGACTATTCAATACATATTCGCCCATAGTTAGCTTGATATTATGGCCTTTTCTAGAGAAATTTATAGTTCCTCCATTTGCAACCATCACTTGAAATTATGGTGCTGGGTATAGGAAGCAATTCAATTCCTTGGCTACCTTACAATGAATAAAGTTATGGGTACTACCTGAATCAATCAACTCTATTACCTTTTTCTTCTTGATATGTCCTTCTATCTTGAGATTTTGAGGAGTGGTAATTCCTTCCATTGCATTACACGATATGGTCAGACTCATTTATTCTTTCTCTAGGGTTGGTTCCTGGTGTATATCCTCTTCATTTGAAATTTATTCTTCATTTTCTTCCTTCTCTTCAAAATCTATGTAAAATAATTTCTTCTCAGCACACTTATGACCTTTAGTGTATTTTCTATCACAACTGTAGCAAAGCCCTTTTGCTCCTTTTTCTTCCAATTTTTGTGGTGTCAACCTTGTAGGTTGTGGAAGTCTAGGAGTAGCAACACTTCCATCTTTACGTATGTGAGTGGTAGGCTTCCTTGTCGCCATGATTTTACATTAAATTTTTCTTTCCAACCTGAATTCCTTCTCCAATGAATCAGGTTCCCAAACGCGAACCTCATGTTGGATGTTATCCTTTAAAGTCCCTATGAAGACATCAATCCTATGTTCCTCTGGAATATCAGTTACCCTTATATTCAATTTTTGTAAGTCCTCAATGTGCTCCACCAATGAACCCTTTTGTTTGAGATTCATTAGTTGGATAAAGAAGGTGTTGCTCTTTGTATCCTCATAATGTGCTATCATTTCCTCCTTAAAAATTGACCAAGTGATAATTTTTTTATCGGAGCAAAGCCATCGAGACCATAAAAATGTATTTTTTTCTAAATATAAAGTTGAAATGCATACCTTTTGTGTGTTTTTCACATTATTGAGATCAAAATATTGCTCCATCTATAGTATCCATGTTACGGGAACCTTGCCATCAAACTTCCTCATATCGATCTTTGGAATATGGTGGGTCTTCCATCAAACATTAGAGTTTATGAAATCACGATTAACATTTATTTTTATCTCATCATGAGTTTCCTCTACTATATTTTCGCCATGAGGAATCATTTCTTGTATCAAATTTGTCAAACCTTCCATGTCTTCCTTCAAACATTACATTTTTTCTTCCATACCATTCTTCAAACCATCCATCATAGCTTCCATGCCTTTCTTCAAACCATCCATTTTAGCTTCCATGCCCTTCTTCAAACCATACATATTAGCTTCCACACCTTAGTGAGTCATAGTAGAGTATTCTGAGGGCTTAATGGGTGTTGAATTATTTTTAGGGGGGATTTTAGAACCCAATAATGATATCTATGCTTCAATATGCCCTTGGAATCACTTCAAACTGATTTTTCAAACAAGACTTATGCAATTTGAAAACAAATACACACCTTTTTCTTGCTTTTGAGGAGCTCGATATTTAAATTGAATTATCTCTATGATTGTGTATCTTCAATATCTGAAATTAAGTCCTGTAGTAGCCCTCTAAATATTTTTTCCAATGCCACAGGTTTGACCTGCTTTCAATGCTTCAAGACAAAGTTATGCCCAATCTCCCACAATGACCTAATTATGGATTGGTTAAGTAGAGCGAAATTTTATGGAGTTCCACGTGTCACTGTTTTCTCCTTCGGCTCTGAAATTGATACACAAGAAACTACAGTCTATGTAATTTTGGCCACTTTTTACAGAATCCCAATCCGATGATCAAGGAGACAGTTATGACGATTTTCCCATGGTCACCTCTTTGAGATGAAATTTGGGAGCTTGAAAAAACCCTAACTTCCACAGATCATATCCCTGAAACTATTGTGAACCAAGATATTAAATTCTTAGACGAAGTTCCTCAGGATTTCGGCTTCGTGTCATAAAAATTTCAGCTTTTGAACCTTCATAGAAAAACCGTTATAGTGAAAATTCCACAATGACCTGTTTGGAGCAACAAAACCCTAGAATCCAAAGCTCTGATACCAAATGTTATGAAACCAGCTCCAAAAATACAAGAAAAGAGAGATCAACGTCTTATAAATAAGCCACTTCGAGGGGAAAACCTCCTTTACATTACATAAATGAACAATTCTTGGATGGTACAAATGACAAAGCCTCCTTCTATATATATGAGTCCATGGAGTTACAATATAACCCTAGCCGACCTAAAAATAATAATGTAAGGGCACAATAATAACAATATGGGGGTTACAGGGGTAAAAAAATAACAATAAGGGGGCTATAGTAACAATAATAAGGGATTACACTAGTAATATAAGGACGTAACATAAATTCTTGCAAAGAATATTTGACAAGAACATTTTAGATGAAAGACATGTGGCTCTTGCATTATTTCCTTGGTTTGTAAATTTGGAAAAGAGATGGGGAATGTTTAACTCTCAGGTCAAGTATGCCAATGAGATACTGAATAATTTTAACATGGAGAGAAAAAAAACCATGGAGACTCCTCTAGAAGGGAATTGGAGGAAGGAGGATGCTAATTCAGGTGAAGTGGTAGAAGCTACCATTTATAGGCAACTTGTGGGTTCACTTATGTACTTGGTGAACACACGACCATACATGTGTTATGAGGTTAAACATATTAGTAAAGAAATGGTTAAGAAAACCAAGATATATTGGAAGGAATCCAAACATGTGTTGAGATACATTAGAGGCAAAACTCAATTTGGTCTTTGGTACACGAAGATAGAGGGAGTGAAGCTACAAGGCTTCACAGATGCATATTTGGCAGGGATTCCATCTGACAGGAAGAGCACATTAGGCATAATCTTCAGTATTGGGTCAACATCAATTTCTTGGTACAACAAGAAGTAGAGATCAGTTGCACTCAGTTCAATAGAAGCAGAGTGAATGGATGCTTTTCAAGAAACTTGTGAGTCTATATGGACGAGGAAGATACTTGTTGGGTTGTTTGGTCAATAAATGGATCCTATGGTTATTTAATGTGACAACCAAAGTTGCATCAAACTCTTGGATAATCCAGTTTTTCATGATGGATCTAATCATATCGACATCTGGTACCACCATCTCAGATATTGTGTGTAGAGGTGGATCATGATGTTAGAGTAAATTCCTACTGGGGAACAAGATGCAAAAATCTTGATGAAGGCACTATCAAGAGGTAAATTTGAGTTCCATAGAGGTAGGATCACGGTATCAGATAATCCCTTTCTTGCTGAGATTGGAGTGTTGAAAATGGCACCAAGAAAGGATTCTAATTTAATTTTCCCTTGAATTAAATTAGAATAAAATTGTAATTCCACATCACAAGACAACTTGTATGAGTTAACTAAGTTATTAGGACTTACTTGGTTCAATATATTAAATTTGAGGGTCTATCTTGAATCATGTAGAGTGTCTCCTACACAATAGGAGCTCTAGTTGAGTTTATTTTGAGTTGTAATTAATTAACTCAATTTATCTGAGTTAAAATAATTTTAACTAGTTCTAACTGATGGAGGAACTATTGAAAGGTCAAAGAGTGGAACTTGGACTTGAACCACATCTAGTGATAAATTAAATAAATGATAATTCACTCATAATTAACTCATGCATGACAGTTCTGAGAAAGACCTAACTCATATTTGGGTACAAGGGAAGTGTACTATCAATTGTATAATTATCCAAATTCTATAGGTGGTGCATGCAGTAAGAGGAAGGCCCTTAATGGATTGTGCAGTATATATTGGAAATTTCCCTAATTAATATGGCCCAGTTACCCAAGGAAACAAAGAAAGGAAATAGGGACCCTGGAGGGCATAAAATTGTTTAAGTATTGAACCAATCTTGTCTAGGAATCAATGAGACAGATAGAGATGGTGCAGAGGTTTCTCAGGTTGGAGAAAATCATTGTAATCTTCACATATTTTTTGACTTATGAAATATACAGATAGCGAGATTTTTAGTTGAGGCTTTCCCTAGGAAATACTTGTGTACTGCGTAATTGAAATTCTTTCTCTTTCATGTTTTGTGATTTCGCGATCTAAATTGATTTTAAAAATTGATATAATAGATTCAAGAATATTGTTTTATCATATTACAATTATCAGATGAATCTATGTGGATTTTCTACACTTAAGGTCTTGGTCGCACAGAGGAGGTGACATGTGAGCAACTATAGTTGTCCTAGTCGCTCCCTTAAACCTGACATGCGAGCGACTCGGGTCAGATCTGGACTACGGAAACCCTAAACCCCAAGTCACATGGATGGAGAGTTTTTTCGTGCGTCTGGAAGGCTCAAAATGCATGAATGAGATTTTGTGCGTGTGACTATAGTTGAATCCTTCATGTTCTATGCTTGTGACTGGGGTCCAAAACCCTAAATCAAGATGTGAGCCTCGGGCCCTACAATTTCACCTCAGATTGAACTTGATCCTCTGCGGACGAGCCTCAAACTCGTGTGAGCCAAAAACCAATATGAAAGAGTGTCTCATAATTTTTTCTAAATGAGGTAGAGGAGACTTGTATTTATATCCTTCCAAGGTGGTCCACTTTTATTTAAGGTCGACCATATCAAATGTGCACATGTGATATTTTATTCATAAATACACTTTCCCTTATTTGATTTGAGAGATATTTAGGCCGATTTCGGTCCTCTCAAAAGGAGGAATTCAATGCATTAATTATCATCATTATGTGAGATTTCCATAGTGTAACTTGACCACAGTTTCATATTTTTAACACTTATAGTGGACTCTCTTCTCCTGAAAGTGAGATGGAGTTCTTTGTATTGTGAAATATTTCCATGATTGAGAATATGCCTGCAAAATGTGAGCTATAATTATTTTAGTTAATGGATGAAGGAAAAATGGCCTTCTAACATCCTTTTTGAGCTGTGTTGGTTGTTCAAGAAAACTTAGAAGTACCCCAACTCAAGCTTTGGAATCTGCCTCGAGGGTGAAAGATGCAAGTAAGGCTTAGATGTAAATGGCTATGGTTGGATGGAGAGTTACAGTCCCGATATTAGTTTCCAACTATAATTTTGATTCCAGATAAGTGTTTATAAATTCATTCCTTGTTATTGAGCTCATGGTGAAGCAGTAAATTAGTGTTGTATTCATTGTATAAGTGGTTCATGGTTTACTATGTTTGGAATGGTGAAATTATGATGAATGTGTGCACTATTGATGTGTTGTTGTAATGATGTTATTTATGTAGGAAATAAAAATATATAACCATCTGGGTGAGTATTTTATGCACTAAGAAACACCATTGTATGCAGTATGAGCATTAGATGGTCACTGTGTGGCTTAGGCCTATAGTGATGATGATTTGATGGCCATTTATGAATTTTATGCCTGAAAATTGAATCTACATAAACATGATGATTTTAGGCTTGTTATAATGTTAATCACGTTCCTTAATGTATGGTTTATTCCAATAATCTAACTAAAAAGGGAATTTCTTGTTTATTTGTGGAATGTTGATGTTCTTGTAACCTTCTTGGGCACTATATGCTTTCTAGCCACTTTTATAAGTTTATTATGCTCAGTTGTTTTGAAAAATATACCTGTAGATATATGGAATGATAATGACATATTTTTTGTAAATAATTAAGATTCAAAGGAACTGTAGACCTCTTATTGGCTGAATGGGAAATTCCTTGGACTACGTTATTCATTTCATTCATTGAGAACTCAGGAAGGGAAATCTTGTCGTAAGTTCAGGAGGGACAATCAAAATGTGTGCCTCAGATAAATTTAACAATGATGGTTGAGTTATGGCATAAATCCAAGTGATTACAGAACCACTACAGTCAAGCCATCATGAAATTTCTTCGAAAATGGCTCATAATGTGAAAACATATGGAATACCTAATATTATAACTCTTATTTGTTTTAACCTTATCACGAGGCAACATAGATATTACATAGAATGATCTAGGGTGACGTGCCTCGGAGGTCACGACCCCACGATTTCATATCAAAATTCACGAAGGGAATATAGAATGATCAGGATTAGGATGACCTAGTACAACAGTTGATGTGGAAGCAATCAGGGCAGGTTATATATTGGTCATTGGATGTTTGGAGAACATGTCATCCATGTGGAAAGGCATCACACCATTAAGGAGGCTTGCATCGGTCTTGCATAGATGGAAAATTGTTGTGGTAGATGATAGGAATTTTCCCACCTTAGAGTTTGCCTCTAGGAAGGTAACCATGCATAACGCTTAAGGAAGGGGTTAAGATGACTTAACATTGGAATTTCATGGTAGGAGTAGGGCCAGATGTGCTACAACTACTACATGTTACAAGATAATGTGTGGAGTGGAGCCACCAAAGACATTAACTAAGATAGAGATCCATAAACCAATCGAAAGGCATGAGTATCGTAGACTTGGACACGTAAGCCTAGAGGTTGGTCCCCAATAGTTCAAAGGTGAGGGACATTTAAATGATGCGGGGTGACATAATGCCAAGATAAGGTGGCATATACGTGATTTTGATTATCCTTTTATTGGTTTAGTGCATACCCACCATACACGTTAACCTAGAAGGCAAACCCTCGAGCATCTCTTGAAAGCGCAAAATGAAAATGGCCAAGGTAACAAAACCTGGGAAACATGATATTTCCACCAAACTAAAGGAATTTCAATATATATATATATATACATTGTCATTGTGAATAAGTCGTTGTTTCAAATATATGTATATGCACATTATATGTGAGGACACACGACATCAACGAGTTGAAAACTAGTGCATCAATTCCAAGTGCCATTGGGAGGCTAGCTAGGAAAACCATGTGGGTGCCGTGTGGCAAGGTGATGATATTGTGTTGTTTGATTCACTCAATTTCAAATGGACTTATCTCTCAATCCAAAGGTTGGATTGAGATAAAATTGATATCGCTAGAATCATCCTGACAAGACGAACGTGGTGAGAGCATCTATAGGAAGTTTTTAAGAAATTGAAGAGGATTGAAATTTTTAGACCCCATTTCCATAATGCTACCTTGGATCTTGGGTCATCATAGTGACCACCTAGTCTTCTAACCTATGTTCTGACGGGAATTAGGAGGGGGTGTGTTACATAGTGGTATTAGAGCATCCAGGATCAACAATTGGGATGTATGGGCTCTATCATGGGAAACAAAAAAATTCCTACAAGGGGGTTCTTATAATTATTTTTATAAAAAATAATGTTTTAGTGTTAAAATTTGGTTTGAATTGATTGATTGCATGCATGCATAATATACTCATCCTGTGATTTAATTTTTTGGTATGGTACTAACAATTAATAGATTTTGTTGATGATGCATGCACGTATATTGGTGCTAAGGACTTACTAATTAATTGGCACTGATGTGTTAATATAGTTTTTCGTTACAACTAGCTTATTGTAAGAACTAAACAAAAACAATCTCAAGGGATTGATTTTGTAATTTATTTATATTATGATGTAGCTAACATTGTGTGTGGATGAAAACACATCACGAGCATCAATGGATAGTGATAAAAATAAGTGATGAGGACATGAATGATGCAATATATATATATTATTAATCCCAACATGGATATGAAGGAACAAGGAAAAATGAAGTAGAATGATCAAATGGCCAAGGGGAGGGGAAAACTCTCCTGACATGATGGATACTCTGAGGAGCCTAAGGGCTGAGATTAGGAAATGAAGAGCATATAATGAAATGATAGTAAGGGTTTATTAAATCAAGCTGAGGTAAATGTATTCATACTGCAAAGCCTCTTATATTTTCAAAGATAGAAGCGTTATGAGCTTGGGGCTAGCCATAGAGATAGATATACCCTTTAGATTTAGAAGAGAGAACAAATGTGGTAAATGGTAGTAGGTATAGGAAAAGGCACTAAGGTGAAATTTAAAACAAAGTGAGTGGGAATGCACCATTTAGCACCCCACACAACACAACTAGTAGTTATGACCATCATTATAGTAGACATTATAGTTCTACTACTAGGAGATATCATCACCATTATCATCATCACCATAAGAGGAAGATAGAAAGGGAACATATGATTGAGGAATTTAAGAATTCCAAACCATCCAAATTTTATGGAAAGATGAATAAATTTGAAGATGCAAAATCTTGGTTCCTTGGAATGAATAAGTTCTTCAGTTTCCATAACTATTTTGAGAACATGAAAGAAAAGGTAGCCACCTATAGCCTAAAAGAAAAATTATACATATTGTGGGAATACTTAAAGAATGTGTTGATGGGTTGGAGTGTAACACTAACAACAAGGGGGTCTCCATTGTGAAATCTCCCAATTAAACCTCACATCATTTGGAATAGGATCTCCATCTGATATGTGGGCCCCGATGCCAACATAAGTGTGTTCGATCTTGGTTTTGAAATGAGAAGGTATCAAAGTGGGGACAAGATTGAAATGACCAGACAGTGAAACAAAATCAGCCCAAGATTGAAAAATTATAGACATAGATACAAGCAAGTATATGCAGAAATAAGAAGGGGCATGCCATGAGAGCGATTGGTGAGCCAAAACCCAATCAGACATATATGAAAAATAACATGCCAGAATTTAATTGCAAATTATTTCACAATATATCACTGACATGGAAAGGAACAAGTAAAAAATATGTAGAAAGTGAAATATACATGTAACCACTATGAATCAGTCGATAATATATTGGGTATATAAAAACACACATACAAATATAGTGAAATATCTAAAAAATAATACTACCACCATGAGAAAGCATGCGAATCAATGCCAGAAAAGGAGAATATTTTATTAATGTTGCTGCAACTTCAAATACATATCTTGCAACTTGTCAAAACCCAAAAATGGAACATGGGATATTTCTACCAATTCTTGGTGCCAAAAACCTAGCCTCACTACAACTCCCTCTACTAGCTACCAAGAGTTGAGTTTCTCTAGCTCTCAAGCACCAATAAACTATATAGTCCTAGCCTCAAATCAAGTGCTAAAATTATTTTTAAATTATGCATGAGGGCATATTTATAAATATGATGTGATTGTTCACCTATGGTGACCCTTGACCTCCCCTCATGACTCTTCAATTTCCTCACTGCTCTCTCATGGCTATTGAGCATTACATGCTCAAATCAGTCTTAGCATAGTTGCTGACATAATGGTGAAATATTTTCACATCACAATGAAGGAGAAGAGGAGGATGTTGAGGGTTCTTGGAAACCCTATCATGCTTGTTTCCCACCTACCTCCATGATGTGGCTCCCAGGTCCTGATGCATGCCTACTTTCTTGCAACTCTGCTTCATTTATGTTCATTCATCTTTCAGTGATGCACCTTTGAGTTTATTTTTAGGTTCCTGGAGCTTTGTAAGGAACCACCTTGCTTGTTAGAGGAAACCCTAGCTTCTTCCATGAAAATCAACAACTTCTACGTTGTTAGAGAGAGTGGATTTTATAGGATATCCCTACACTTATTTATTCAATGTTTCCATCTATGGGCTTGCTCTCATATGTGGGACAAGTGTTAGATGTAGTTTCATTTCCCTAACATGCACAAGCACCTGTAAATCTTATCTCACCTCCCATTAATTTAATCAAGCATCAACTGACACTGAGGCCAGAACAAAATGTGCCCATTCTCCACAAATTTGACAGTATTGGAGAAACGATCGGTGACAATCTGCTAAAATCAATAGCCTAAACACTTCCCTTGAGTTTTTCTATCTCCCTACAATTTTATTCAACGTTTTGTTTTAATACGATTCATAACCGTAAACAAAGTATGTCCCACAAGAATGATAATCATGAAGATGCTAAAAGATGTTCTGATGGTTGTATATTTTTTGGATCATCCGAGAAGTTGCAATGCAGTTCATGCTTTCTATTAGGATCTCCAAAATTGATTTTGTTTATATGGTATCCATTAGATATTATACCATACATCAGCACAAGAAAAGACTCATTGGTTGTGCCATACACATTTACAATAATGGCCAAATTTCCTACACGTTGGTGTAATAAATTCTCCACCAATGACTCTACACCAAAGGCTCCACCTAAGTACCCCATAGTGTCACAACATGGTCACATGGTCAAATAAAAATATGGGTCTCACCTTCCATTTCTTGCCAAGGTTGTGACTTGGCAACTTGAGTAGGTTGCCCAGTCGCTTTTGAGTGCAGGTTGCATTTCTCATGGCAGGTCTGACACTTGCAACTACGACTCCTAGGGATACATGGACTGAAAGGAGGCCGGATGGGTCGTGTTAGGGCTAGGTTGTGTAGTCCAATGGATCCCTTAATTGTGATCTTGTGACCAGTCACATCAAGGGGCTGCAGCTTGTAAAGGGTCGCATTTTGGGAGTGCGACCTGAGGAGACAACAATTATTATGATTTGATGAGATGAGACTAAGTGCCCCGTGACTTGATTTTGGATTCACTACTAATTCATGGAAAGATTTAGTGTAAAGATGATATCAGGGATCATGTTCTACAGGATCCACAAGATCTCCAATAATGATGTCAAAACACTCATCCCTATTTTCTAGTTTGGATCTTGCATCATTGATGATCAGATCAAATTGAGGACTGGCGAATGATTCTTGATTTACCACCAAATGTTTATTGTAGAATCCCACAAATTCCTTGTCAATGTCACATATAACTAATTTATTTATGCTCCTATACTTTAGTATTTCCCTGGCAGTTGATCCCTCACCACCTCCCATTATGAAGCAGCCTTTTTTCTTTTCGAACTGTCTATATTCAAAAATGCAGAATAATTATAGACTTTGGAATAGCTTCATTGCCTCAATTTTTTAAGGTATCTAACATCAAGGTAGAAAACTAAAACGTCAAGTATATTCCTTAACAGGTAATACATGTCCATAGAATTCTATCGCCATCCTCTGAACACAATTATAAAACATTAACTTTTGTCTTGATTGCTCTCAAGCTCCTTTCTCAGTTTCTGGGAGAAGTCATCATTCACATAATCATCATCCCAATCATCTTCATGCTGCTGCAATGCATCCTTCTCATCCCCCTTATTATCTCATTCTTGATTTTCAAATTCCCCGAATTCATCGTTGTCTTCAAATAAATCGATCTTAGGGTCTTCAGTGATCTCTTTGGGTGCATTTTCAGGGGTATATTCCATGTTCTGTATTAATCAACCAGGTACCGAATTTTACTTCAGTTTCCAGCTTATTCAAGGATTTATTAGAGAAAGATAACGACTCCCTCAAGGCCTCTTAAAACTGGTCTCTGCCACGATATTTACTACGTGGATGCCCAAATGACAATGCCTGGATTGTTATCATATCGCCTTCCCTGCTGTTAGCCCTCATTAATTTGTAATATTGGCAAGAACAAACAACTGAGGACAAACATCAAACCACTTTGGAGTCTAGGACTTAACCTTCCTAGACTCAGAGAGGGCTCTCTCTATTTTATGATTTAACTTGATAATTATAAGTGCTGATATTAGACTAGTTACAATGATGGGGGTTGTTTGTTTGATTGATTGGATGGTTGGACATAAAGAGCTGTAAAACTTAATCCATTGGGCTATGGAGTCATAAAAGGCAGAATTGTGCATCAAATTTTCAAGGGAATTCGCAGGGAAAGCTAACTATGCAGACTGGATCTTACTAGCAGTGTGAATATGATATGGGAGAAGGAGATTAAGGTTCAAATTAAATGCAGAGCAGACCGTCTTCGAATTCTGCATTAAGGTCTTAGAGAGAAACATTAAGATAACAAACACAGACAGAATTAAGGTGCTCTTTTAGCAAATTTTTATCTAAATTTTCTTTTTTGAAATCAGATAAATTGATGCACAACATGAAAAGACAGAGGAAAACATTAATACAAAGGAAAAACATCACCATTAACATAGCTAAAGAATCCTGTGAACGGTATCTTATTATTGATGCCCATCTCAAACAGTTACGAAATTCCAATACTTCTTACAATGCAAGATTCAGTAGGGTCCAATTTTCCAACCCTTGATACTTCTAAGACATAAAATATTTATCTTAAGACTAAGTTGGTTGCCCTATCTTACTTGGAAACATTTCATTGATTACAATTAGCAGAAAATGGACAATTGTGGCCATGCAAGGCCTTAACCGAAATCTCTAACAACAACACCACCTGTAGAATTAATGTTGGGTATCTCTTCATGGATCCAAACACTTCGATGGCTCTTCAGAAGATCAAACAATATTCTTGGAGGTAGTTGTGATGTTCATGAAGAGGTAACCAGTGGTGGCTCCAACATCTGGCCCTGCTCTTCAGAAAACCGGTGTTGGGTAATTAAATCGGGTGCAGTGCTAGCTACTTTTCATTGATTAGTGACTGTGTTGATGTGCTTTGCTGCCTTTTTGGTTTCTACTATTATATCTCTACACGAACTCTCGACTCGATATTTTCTCCCTGCCATTTAGCCTCACCCTGCTTTTTTCCCCTTGTCGGGTCATACCCGAGTCATTATGCCATGTTTAGCCTATTTCTTCATAAATGGCACACAAAACACATTCAACCAGACATGGAGGGATGGTGGTTGGTGGACGGGGATGGATGACAGAGGACGTGGTGTGGAGGGATGGCCCCACTTTAGTCGCAATTGAGGGAAATCGAGAAAGAAGAAGGTAAAACAATGATATGGCGGTGAAAAGGTAAAACATAAAGATATAGCAAAAAAAGGTGGAAAAGGTAAGGTATGACGGTTTCGATAATGCGGTTAGGTATGACGGGTGCCACTTCATCACATCGACATAAAAATAAGATTTGGAATAATTCTTAAGAGGTAAGGTTTAAAAAAATTTGGGCTGCAAAGTGTAGGCAAGAGGTAAGGTTTATGTTATATAACACAGCTGCTTGTGGGTGGGCGGAGCTATGAAAATAGAATTTCAGACTTTTAATATAAGTGGGTTTTATAAAGTAATAAGTCTAAAAAGGTCCTGTCATTGAAATGGGATTCAGAGCATTGGAGTTAAGAGTTTGGGAAAATGAAAGGTAAGAAGAGGGTGGCTGGAATGAATGAGGGAAGCAACACTTCCCTCTTTCAACTAAACTAAAAGGTAGATAGATTCATTTTATGCTCTTGACAGTTAGGATCTCCCTTTCTTCCTCTGATAATAAATGATAACCATGGAATATTATTTTTAGTATGAAAAATATAAGCAATAATCAGTCACCTAGTGATACTATGAAATACAGGAGTCTAACAACGGCTCCAACTGGGGATGGAAACTCCCTCAAGAGGTGTCAAGAACACCATAGAATAGTGGCTTGATCCATTGGGTTGATCCCAAAACTTGCAACTTAATATGCTACAAAACCTTTGTGGCTGAAAACCTTCAAGATGAGGTCAATACTCTCTGCAAGATGAATTCTGGGGCATACTAGATCTAAAAACTAGAAAGCAGTCTAAAACTAAAACTGGAAGAATGCTCAAAATACTGAGCTTATTTGCACACCTACCTACCCTAATCTAACTTAGAGGTGATATATACACTAAATGAACTCCTTTCTCCAATGCAACCAATCAAGTAAATGACTACATGATTGATTCTTGTTCACTTTTTTGAGTAGGCTGAAAAAAAGGGTCACTCCCATTTTACTTGCCTTTGAGCAGCAGTGCTCAAACTTTTCCTTAAAATCTGCAACAAACCATCTCTATCATAGAATACTTCTTCTTTAGATGATTCTAAGAAACCAACAAAAGGATCTTGGAATAATACTTGGCCCTAAGGGTTTAAATAACAAACTTCATCTAGGGCTGCTCCTGGTTCCACTTTGTCATACTCAGAATCCTTCTGAAAGAGAATATCTATGTATTCTTCAAGTTCATCTGACATGGAATCCTCATTATATACCACTATGTTGTCCTCAAGCAAACTTGATATGTCTTGACTGAGTTGGTTGAATTCTATTTGAAGGCCCTCATTTTGATTAATAAGAGCACTTTCTGGCAATAGACCTTCTTGAGAAGGTAGAACATCATTAGTATCAATTTTTTCTTCTGTTTCTTCATGAGGAAATGATTTAGTACACAAATCAGCAATAGAAAAAATAGACATAATCTCTTCATTACATAAAAATTTAGAGGCTAGCTGCATGCTTAGAACTTTATTGATTTCTTCTTCAGTTAAAGGAGGAGGGAGTCTTTGTTTTCTTTGGATTGAACAACAATTGTTTTATTTCTCTTGTGAAGACTAATCCTGAGGTTGAATGTATTCTTTAGCCTCACACAAAAGAGTAGATGAATTGTCATTTGTCCCCACAAAGAGATCTTGTGGATATTCTTTCATTTCCTGATTTCTTTCATTTTCAACTAACTTCTCTTGGTTATCATGACAGTTAACTTGAGAATGAAATTCATGAATTTCTTCTAAGAGATACTCAGGATGCCTATTTCCTAAATCCTCATCAATATTTACAAGGTATTGTATGAGACCCTAAGATTTATCACAACAATTTTCAGCTAATGATAAATATGGAGAATATTCTTTATAATGATCATAAAACACCTTGTAGAAATATTTTAAAGAAAAAAAACTACTAGGGTTCAAACCTTCATACCATTCCCTCACTTTCCCTTCTAATTTTTCCATGAAAATCTTCATGAGGCAATCCTCATGCCATTCGACCTTCAACTTCCATGAATGTATGTGAAATTTAATGAGATGCAACGAAGCATCATCAACATTCTCATCTTGAAAAATAGGAAGGTTTATTTGCCAATTTACCTAAGGAATTTTATGTGGGAATCTAGGAATGTGATATATGTTCATTGGAGCATACCTGCGTTGTATTCTTGGATCCATCTTTTCAATCAATCAGAGAGTGGGGTCACTGTATATTCACAACCAATTTGGATTCTTCTACCAGTGGAGTCTTTAGGTCAACTGAAAACTATGGAGTCGCAAGGTGGAGGATTTCAACTTTCTTGTGTCCATTTGTTGTCCACTATCAACAACCAAATACCAATCTTGGAACATACTAGAATCATACAATATTTTGACCAGGGTTTCTAAGTTTTGATGAAATATTAAGCTTTTTCAATAACTCATTCCCCAGTATGGTCGCCATTATGTTAGCCCTCATTAATTTGTAAGATTGGAAAGAAAAAATGACCGAGGACAATAATCAAACCACTTTGGAGTCCAAGACCTATCCTTCCTAGAATCAGAGAGGGATCTCTCTGTTTTATGATTTAAATTGGTAGTTATAAGTGCTGATTTTAGGCTAGTTACAGTGATGGGGGTTGTTTGTTTGATTGATTGGGTGGTTGGACAGATAGAGTTGTAAAACTTAATCCATTGGGCTATGGAGTCATAAAAGGAAGAATTGTGCATTAAATTTTCAAGGGAATTCATAGGGCAAGCTAACTATGCAGACCTGATCTTACTAGCAATGTGAATATGAGATGAGAGAAAGAGATTAAGGTTCAACTTAAATGCAGAGTAGACCATCTCTGAATTCTGCATTAAGGTATAGGAGGAAAACATTAAGATAACAAACACATACAAAATTAAGGTGCTCTTTTAGCAAATATTTATCTAAATTTTCTATTTTGAAACTAGATAAATTGATGCACAACATGAAAAGACAGAGGAAAACATTAATACAAAGGAAAAACATCACCATTAACATAGCTCAAGAATCCTATGAACAGTCTCTTATTATTGATGCCCAGCTCAAACAGTTACGGAGTTCCAATACTTCTTACAATGCAAGCTTCAGTATGGTCCAATTTTCCAACCCTTGATAATACTATGGCATGCAATATTTATCTTAAGACTAAGTTGGTTTCCCTATCTTACTTGGAAACCTTTCATTGATTACACTTAATAGAAAATGGACGAGTGTGGTCATGCAAGGCTTGAACATAAATCTTTGACAACAACATCGCCTGTAGAATTAATGTTCGACAACTCTTCATGGATCCAAACACATCGATGGCTCTTCAGAAGATCAAACAATAAGCTTAGAGGTAGCTGTGATGGTCACGAAGAGGTAACCATTGGTGGCTCTGACATCTGGCCCTGCTCTTCAGAAAACCAACGTTGTGTGATTAAATTTGGTGCAACATTGGCTACTTTTCATTGATTAGTGACTGTGTTGATGTGCTTTTTTGTTGTTACACCATTTTTTGGTCATCTAACCTACTATCATTAGATGGACCCAAGTACACCATGTAAGACCAATTTTAACCTAAGTAAAATTTCTTTCACTATGTAAAATAACTTAATAAAACACATTTATTAGGTTGTTTATGGTCTAAACAGGAAACCCCAAAAGGAAATATTAAACAAACCTATATTTGTTTGATTTTCCTGGTCATGTTTAACCCAAAACAAAGAAATTAATTAGATAAATCTTTATTTATCTTATTATTTTTTAGGAATAATTATTTAAATCTTATTTAAATAATATTCCTTGTTAAATATGACTAAATCACCAATAAATAATTAAATAAATCATTATTTATTTGATTATCCTTCAACCACTTCCTTAAAATAATAAATAAATCACTTATTTAATTATTATTCACAAATAAAGGGATTTGACCCAAGTCAAATACCTTTTCCCTCCAACAAATATAATAAAATATTCCATAAAAGGTGGATCTAGATTTGGTTAATGTTATTTTAATCATGCACCAAGATCTAGAATGACCCAATATTTTGTTATAAATAGGAGGGTTTTTCCTATCATTCTTCACCTTTTGTTGCCTATTAGATCACTGTAGATCTAAACTCTTGGTCTGACTTTGAGCCATTATCATTGTCATATTTTCCATTATATGCCGTGTGAGCTCCCTTTGAGTTCTATCTTTGTCTGGGTTTTCTACACCAACAAGAGAGAGAAATACTAGATCTGAAGTGCTGAGGACTTCCAAGAACCCATCCCATTGAGGAGAATTGGAAACACCTTCTTTTTTTCCTCCCAGGTGCCCTTAATACAAAAAATTCTTTCAAAAATTGTTCTTGTCTTGTCTATTGGATGTATGGAGCAAAACCTTATTTTTACTGCTTAATGTCTCTATGTGCATAGATCTGGTTTTTCGCAGCACTTGTCTTGATCAAATAACTGCAGATCTGAAGATATTAGTAGCCATATTTGATGTTAGGGCTATAAGTTATGCGTAGCTAAAGTGGTCTTTTTTCGTACACTTCGACAAAAGATTCATACTAACAATTGGCGACTCCACACGGGTTTTCAATTACAACTGCTGTCGTTTTTCATATTCCTGCATATCCAGCTACTTCATACCCTACGGTTTCTTTTCAGCTTTTTGTTTTTCCTATTTTCATGTTGTTTTTCACCTATAAAACCCTAAAACATTAACATTTCTAAATTCTGCGTGTTTCTGGCCCTATTGCGCAGGTGACAGACATCAGCCGCAACTGAGACGACAAATTTTCCGGAAATCTGCCGCCGGGACACCCGGAGCTTCAGGTCACACTTTTTAGCCCAGAAACTGCGACCTTGACTTCCAGGTCGCACTTTTTAGCCCATTATCTGCAACCTGCACAGAAAACAGGTCAGAACCTGCGACCTGCCAATTTTTCTGCTATTTTTCTGCAATTTTTCTGGGTTTTTCTGAAGCTTCTGTCAGGGTTTTCCAGCCTCTGTCTCAGCCCGTTTCGACCTTTTTCTGATATTTTTTTCTCATCTAAGTGGGAACATAGCCCCCTAGGGCTTCAGTACCCTCCACTTTTGGTGGAAGAGTTTTTATCTATTTCAGGTGTCTGTTTTTTCAGAGTTTCAGCTCCCCCTTTTCCAGGTCTGATACCTCCTTTTCAGATCTCTTTTAATCAGCTCTTCTCCCTTTCAAATCACCTCCTGAAGATTTGTTTGGATATACCTTTAGGGCCTCCTCCTTGCCCCATTTGCTTTTTGCTGATTTCCTCCTTTTTTTTTCAGCCACCTTGCCTCTGCCTCTTGGCTGTGTTCTGCCCCTCTTTTCAGCAGACTTCTCCTTTAGATCCCTGTCCCTTTCGATCCTAGATCTATTGGCCTCTTTTTAGTGTGTTTCGACTAGATTTTTTCCCTCTGTTAGACTAGTTTTGAGAGCCCCGCCTTTTTGGGTTAGATCGATGCATTGATTAGCTGTTAATTTTCTGTTATTTCAGCATTATATACTGTTCTCTGCAGCATTATTTTCAGTTACGCAACACACTTTTTCTCTTGCTCTCAAAATGAAAAGGGTTTAAAAATTAAAATTAACACACGCCACATACTCACCCTAAGCGAAGAAGAGCCTGGTTTACACCGCCAGGCAAAGACTTTAAAATCAATTGACACTGCACCTATCTGCCCTTGTTTTAACATTGTACTCTCTTGATTTTTCACCTTCCTGCCTTTGTTGATCATTCTTCTTCCCCCTGTGCCGTGTTTGTGTTGTCACCATTGCGCCCCCAAGGCGCGCATCCCGGAGACTTCTTGGCCTTCACCCTCAGTTTCCGGTCGGTCGACCTACTCCCTCCCGTCGTCGACGAGTTAGTCCTCCTCCGAGTCCGCACTCCGACTCCTCTTCTGATTCATTGGGTTCTCCTTTTGCTTCTGGTTCTTCCCCTGTCACCTTCACCATGTCTGGTCCAGGGCCTAACGGTAGTGATAATCCCGGCCCTAATGTCGAGACTACTACTAGCGGAAGCACCACAGGAACTACCTCGGCTGCACCTTTTCTCCCTTACATGGTAGGCCTCAGCCTCCTCGATCTCAATCAGTTGATCAATGACCCTATCCACCATGATGTTGGTTGGCCTGCTATGCCATCCAAGCTCCCCTCCGACATCCCTAAGTTCAAAGGCCTTGCTGGAGAAGATCCAACCAACCATGTCTGATCTTTCCACATGTGGTGTTCCTCCAATTCCATTACCGATGATTCCATCCGTCTTCGGTTGTTCCAACTCATGATTACCGGCGACGCTTCTAAATGGTATGTTTACCAAGCCACCTCTTCCCATACCACCTTTGCGACCATTGCCCAAGCCTTTTTATCTTATTTCCAGCTCCCTCTCCGATACGATACTGGTACAGAGCTTTTGACTTCTTTTAAGCAAACCTCTTCAACCCGCCTTTCCACTCATGTCCAGGAATGGCGGAGAAGAAGGAGCTTATGTTGAGCCCCCACCTTCGAAGATCGAGTTTATATGGACTGGTTCCTTCACACTCTCTTACCTCCCATTGGCAAAGATGTCGCCTCCCATTTCCCTCAAACCGAAGAAGCCGCCCTCCAAATAGCCTTGAAATATGACCTGATCTACGCTCAGTTTGGTTATGTTTATACCATCCTTCCTGACCTCCCCAGGCCCGGTGGCGCTAATGCCCTGGGGGCGTCTCATTCCGCCGACGGTATCGTTGGAGCCCTTTCTCATCCGTATGCTCAACCCCCTATGGGCTATGGTCTCCCTCCGAGAGGTGCCAGCACCTCTAGCACTTTTCCCCCTCCAGGTAGCATGTATCCAGGATATGGCATGCCTCATCCTTTTTCCCAACCTCCTACTTACCTTAATGTTGCCCAAACTAACCATTATCCTTATCCGCAGCCTGGTGCGCCAGCTCCTCTAGTATATGCGCTTCCACCTCCCTTGCCTCCTCCACCCCCGGAACAACACCTACAGCCCCCTCCAGGGCAAGTATTTGCACAGCAGGGCGTGACTAATCCCCCTTCTTCTCAAAGAAGGCAGAGAGGCAATCCAAATCAATCTTCCCCTGGTACTCGTGGACCCAATCCCCAAGGTATTGACCCTAACACTGCTAACCAGCAACAGGGCACTCAGCCCAAGCCGGACAGGCCTATTCGCACAAATAAACCTTGTTCGTGTTACGGTGTTTATGGTCATTACACTCACGATTGTCCCCTTCTACCACAGATGCAACAGATGTGGGAGTCTCAAGCCACATTGCGAGGACAACATGCCTCCCCTCATGCTCCCCTTAATGTGGCCACTACTCAACCGACTATGTTTACCGATCCTTTCCCCCAGCAAGGATTCGTGGCTACCCAACCACCTGACGGACAGGTCACCACTCAACCTTCCCCTTCTGGTTCCTCCAATTACCAGATCCTCATGATGAAATCTAATCCACTTCTAACCGTTGACCTTAACCTTCAAACTCGGGCTCGTCAGTACCCCAAGCCTCCCGCTCCATCTGTCCCCGAGTCCCCTTCTTCAGGTTCTACAGAGCCTCTTTCGACATCCAGTGGTCCCTTACATATCCCTCAACCCAAAGTCGAGGTTCATACCAAGATTCCTAAAGGACCATTACGCCGAAATGCTGCTCCTGGTCGAGCTGCTCATTCGTATAGCATAGTAGATGATTTGGAACAGTCTCCAGCTGCCATTTCCACGTTGGAACTCCTCCAATCGTGCCCTTCCCAAAAGAAGGCTCTACTATCTGCCATGGGCGCTGTGGATCTTGTTGATGACCAAATGATTTTTTTCGACGCCCATCAATCAGAACATTCTCCCCTTCCTACTTCCATAGCCTTCCAAATCCCAGTCAAAATCCGGAATGCTAACGTTTCTTGGTGTATAATTGACGAGGGGGCATCCACCTGTGTGATGTCCGCTTCGGTTTGGAAGAAACTCGGATCTCCTGAGTTGGCCCCTTCCACGATCACCCTTTGAGCGTGGGATGGCCACGCCTCCCAGCCCATTGGCCTCTTCCGTAATTGTCCTATCACTCTTGCGGGCAAGACTGTTTGCGTTGACGTAGAAGTCATCGACACCCCTCTCGATTACAACATTCTCTTGGGGTGAAGCTACACCTATGCCATGTCTGCTGTCCCATCCGCGGTTTTTCGCAAGATGTCTTTTCCTCACAATGGAAAGATAGTCACCATTGACCAGTTGATGTATCATGAGCCAAAATCTCAGACCTCCCCTGAGACGACCATCTCTTCTGTAGCCAATAAGCAAACCGTCGATTCTTTGGCCAGTGTCTCTCCCGGCGTCTACAAATACTCCTCTTTGCTTGGAACCTTCCCTGGTCTTCTTCCTCCTCCTGTCTCCGACCCCAGCTCATCGAATGTTTGCATGATGCAATCGTCTCGGGCTGCTCTCAAGCAACCCGCTTCGGCTAGTCAGCAACCGCGCTCTCCGCAACCTTCTCCTAGCCCTTCACCTGCAGCTGGTATTCACGAGCCTCTTTACCCTCCTAGAATGGTTCCTCTAAGCCTTAGCCCTTTAGGAGCCGTCCCACCTGGCCATTACCCCTCTGGTCAGATACCATTCCTAGCTCCCCCACTAGGAGTGTACACGGTACCTGTCATGGCCACCCTCTCTCTTCCTAACCTGACCCTTGGGATTCTCATCTGGTACCTTGATCCTCCAGCCCCAACCTTGCCTGGTCAACCCAAACCTTATCTTGCTTTGACCCCGGTTCAACTAGTCCCTAGGAATTCTCCCACCGCAACAGTGCCTCAGTCACCTCAACAGGAACCACCTCCTGTTGCGACCGATTCGGGTAAGAAGGGAAAAGCTCGCAAGGGGGCATCAAAGGAAAAGGCTGCCCCGAAAAACCCTACCCCTCCTCGGCCTCCAAAGCATACCATCTAGTGTGCTTTGTGTGATATTGTTGGTCACGCCACCCATACTTGTCCTGAATTTCTTCATCTCAAGCCCATGGTTAATGTCGCGTTCCCTGAGTCCTCGGTCCTGGGAGTCTCTGTTCCTTTCGCGACCGCGGCCACGAACCCCCAGACTATTCACACCAACCACCCCTGTGCTTTGTGTGACCTCCATGGCCATTACACCCACCTTTGTCCCTGCCTCGCGGACTTCCGCACCTCTCTAGCCGCGGTCTGCCAATTCAAGGCCAAGCGTAATGAGTCCACCTCTCCCATATTTATGCATTTTGCTTTGGTAAAACTACCAGACATGACTGCTCCCATTGAAATCCCCCCTCCTGATGTCGAGATGATGGAGCCTTCGTCTAGCATTTTCTACCTATCATCATCCATGCGACCCTCGAGGAACATTCCCTCTGAATCCTCCCCTGTTGTTTCACTTGACCTTCCTTCAGCAATCACCTTGGGCTCAACATCGGTAGATCCTTTATCTACTTACTCTTCTGTCACCCCTTGTGACGATGCGCATGTGAACCTCTCTTCTCATGATGATGAGTCAGGTAGCTTCACCACGTCAGGTGGTCTTTCTTCCACCAGTCACCCCGTCTTCTATCACGATGACGACATTATGGATGAAATCCCCACCCCTGACTTTCTCTATTCCCCCTTACATCGAACCTATGTGTTCGAACCACATGCACCTTGTGGCCATTACATTGAAACCCAATATTTGGGTAAGGGGGCACCCATATTCGAGAGACCAGGAGAAGAAATTCTCCCAAACTCTCCTAGTGTATATGGTCGTATTGAATTTAGTACCATTATTATTCCACATTTCGAAGAACCTCTCGAGTCCCATATCACTTCAGATCACTCTAGGGATGATACCCCTTATCGTTCCCTCATCTTCCATCAGCAACCCAATCTCTTAGAAATTGTTGTTGACCAACCTATGGGTTTTCTAGGAGAGCATCAGTTCATCATCTCCCAATCCTCTCTTTGGGATAGTGACACCAGGTATGCCCACCCGGCAACCTAACGTCCATTTGATTCCTATATGCAGTACCCAAAGAGATTGGTAATCCTCCATTCCCTTTCTCAAACTGTATAACCATAACGAAAACAAATGGTGCGCCACATCATTAAAATGTGTTTAGATTCCCCTTTTCTAAATACATTTTGGCATGACCACACCATGCTTGGGGGCATCTATGCCCCTCAACCATAACCCTCCTCAAAATCAAATTTCTTCACTTGCAACACTCTTACTAGGGGCACCATTTGGCCTCCATACTTATCCATGCTCGTGTTGATGTTCGTCGTGAGTTACCATCTTGTACTCATGTTTTATGGTCCCCCATTGGACCTTTACTATGTGGCAGCACCATCAAGTCACCCTTGTTTAGAGCATCCGAGTTGAGTCATCACCGCATTCATGGAGTCTATCCCGAGTCCCTTTGTATCCCGCTATAGTCCTCCATCCTTCATTGCTTGGTCCCTCTCTTGTGTTGCACATTATGGCCTTCAGTCCCACTGTCCCCTATCCCTCATGATATTGTGTCAGTCGCTGCCAGGTCATTCATGACCTTTATGCTCTAACAAGGGAAGTCATCCATTCGCTACTCAGCCCCCTCCATTTCATCATCATCATTGGTATTAGTCTGTCAGTCGCTCTACTATTTTCTCTTGTGCCTTAGTTGAGGATCCCTTATCGCCTCACTTATGGCGGACCTCCTTTTGTCGACATCAGCTCATTCATTCCAGAAGACAAGTCTAGAGGGCGGTGTACCTTGGTTCCAGCTTCCACTCTTGTTCGGTGCATTGGATCAGGCAAAGGGATTTCTCATTACCCTTTGACTTGATTGTTTCTTAGCTCTAGCTTCTTTCAGCATGATCGAGATCCGTATAATTGATGGTTCAGTGATGCAGCAGCAGCTCTTGGTGATTCCCGGGTGTGTGTGAGATGTCTCAACCCTCATGAGGGGGTGGCCTTGCAGGTAGCCCCCCACATGCCCGGATGACCTCTTCATTGCAGCCCTCGATGCAGCTCCATATATTTGATGATGTCGGCCTTAGCCACTTGCAGTGCCTCTTTGATTTGCATGTATCAGTCAGATTTTGCGAGCCCTTCCCCATTTCCAGGGGGAATTTGGGTTGTATTGGTATCTCATGTACTCAGATATTATTGTATAAGTCCTAGCTATCCCAGGCACAACATGTATGTGGGATCCCTCATTGTATTTCTATCTGGCTCATGTTTATGTCGGCTGTACTTTATGGTTCGGTCCCTTGTTTACTGGACACACTATTCTTTTGTACTTTGTCTCAGCGGGCATAGGTATGCCTCCCCCGCCGCCTTTAGCACAGGTACCCTCTCATAAAAAGAGACTTGTTGCACCTGTAAGTCTCATCTCCTCACGGTCTAGTTCTTCAGCACATTAGTCTACCTTACATTTCTCTCTCTGACTTCCCTTTTGATGTCTGGTGATTGAGTTCTTACAACGTACTTCGGTCATACGATTTTCTCCTAACACTCGCACGCTGGGGGGCAATCTGTTACACTATTTTTTGGTCATCTAACCTACTATCATTAGATGGACCCAAGTACACCATGTAAGACCAATTTTACCCTAAGTAAAATTGCTTTCACTATGTAAAACAACTTAATAAAACACATTTATTAGGTTGTTTATGGTCTAAACAGGAAACCCCAAAAGGAAATATTAAACAAACCTATATTTGTTTGATTTTCCTGGTCATGTTTAACCCAAAACAAAGAAACTAATTAGATAAATCTTTATTTATCTTATTATTTTCTAGGAATAATTATTTAAATCTTATTTAAATAATATTCCTTGTTAAATATGACTAAATCACCCATAAATAATTAAATAAATCATTATTTATTTGATTATCTTTCAACCACTTCCTTAAAATAATAAATAAATCACTTATTTATTTATTATTCACAAATAAAGGGATTTGACCCAAGTCAAATACTTTTTCCCTCCAACAAATATAATAAAATATTCCATAAAAGGTGGATCTAGATTTGGTTAATGTTATTTTAATCATGCACCAAGATCTAGAATGACCCAATATTTTGTTATAAATAGGAGGGTTTTTTCTATCATTCTTCACCTTTTGTTGCCTATTAGATCACTCTGGATCTAAAATCTTGGTTTGACTTTGAGCCATTATCATTGTCATATTTTCCATTATTTGCTGTGTGAGCTCCCTTTGAGTTCTATCTTTGTCTGGGTTTTCTACACCAACAGGAGAGAGAAATGCTAGATCCGAAGTGCTGAGGACTTCCAAGAACCCATCCCATTGAGGAGAATTGGAAACACCTTCTTGTTTTCCTCCCAGGTGCCCTTAATACAAAAAATTCTTTCAAAAATTGTTCTTGTCTTGTCTATTGGATGTATGGAGAAAAACCTTATTTTTACTGCTTAATGTCTCTATGTGCATAGATCTGGTTTTTCGCAGCACTTATCTTGATCAACTAACTGCAGATCTGAAGATATTAGCAGCCATATTTGATGTTAGGGCTATAAGTTATGCGTAGCTAAAGTGGTCTTTTTTCGTACACTTCGACAAAAGATTCATACTAACAGTTCTCTTTTCAATTTCTGTTGTTATATCTCTACACGAATGCCTTACTCGATATTTTATGCCTGTCATTTAGCCTTGCCCTACTTTTTTCCCCTTGTCGGGTCCTACCCGAGTCTTTCTACCGTGTTTAGACTATTTCTTCATAAATGGTGCACAAAATGCATTCACCTGGACATGTAGGGGTGGTGGTTGGCAAACAGGGACAGATGATGGAGGACATGGCAAGGAGGGATGGCCCCACTTTAATCGCAATTGGGGGAAATCGAGAAAGTGGAAGGTAAAACAATGATATGGTAGTGAAAAGGTAAAGTAGGAAAAGGTGGAAAAGGTAAGGTATGAGGGTTTCGATAATGCGGTAAGGTATGATGGGTCCCACTTCATCGCATTGACAGAAAAATAAGATTTGGCATAAGTCTTAAGAGGTAAGGTTTAAAAATTTGCGGGCTGTGAAGTTTGGGCAAGAGGTAAGGTTTATGTTGTATAACAGGACTTCTAGTGGGTGGGAGGAGCTATGACGATAGAATTTCATACTTTCAATATAAGTGGGTTTTATAAAGTAATAAGTCCAAAAAGGTCCTGGGGTTTAAATGGGATTTAGTGCATTAGAGTCTAGAGTTTGGGAAAATGAAAGGTAAGAAGAGGGTGGACGGAATGAATGAGGGCAACAACACTTCCCTCTTTCAACTGAACTAAAATGTAGATAGATTCATTTGATGCTCTTCACAGTCAGGATCTCCCTTTCTTCCTATGAAAATAAATGATAGCCATGGAATATTATTTTTAGTATGAAAAATATAAGAAATAATCAGTCACTTGGTGATATTGTGAAATACAGGAGTTTAACACTTGCATCATCGAGTATATATATATAAATTTATGACAACAATGTTAATTCTGATTTCCTTGCTTTCTATCACCAAACTTCTCGTCAAACTACAGGACACCAAAACACAAAATCCAATCTCCACTTCCCAACAGGCTTCGTGTTCACTGTTGTTTTTTATCCCTCCTTCTAGCGCAAGGGTAGGGGAGGTGTAAAATGTGAACTTTCTTATGTTTAAAGCATGTGCTTATGCACTTCCTTTTAGCCATTAAAGTTGGATCATGGACAAGCATCCACAAATGATGGAAAAGGAGTGGTCATGGGGTCGCACGATTGTCGATTTTTACAATTGTGGTTTTTTGTGACCTGGAAACTCTGATAGAAGTTTCATAGTCACATCATAACATGGGTCACATTCCTCAGGAATTTCATTCTTTAGTGCTGTGATTTTTGGAGGTGGAATTGGTTGCCAGGTCAGGTTTGTGGTACCCATCGTTGCTTCTTGTGGTTGCGACTCAGCGACTGGTCGCCCTTGGCCAAATCATTACATCCTCTTGAAGCATGACCTCATGCATATTTTAATGGCATTCCTTGTACCAACAAAATCTTATCAAGGCTAGTGCATTGAAGTTCTGTTTCATGATTCTCCATGACCAAAATGAGTAAATGGATATGAGACCGCAAAAAAAAAATTCTGGTACCCCAAATTTTACGGCACATTCCTTTATTAATACAGAGAGGTTATCTCATAAGTTGGTAATCATCATGATAAAATTGTGTGTATGGAGTGGTCTCCTTACTAACGGTGTGTTTCAATGCAGGTGTATCTGTTAGCCTCCTATATCAATAGGTTTCATCTTTCATGATTGTCTTGATTGAATTATGGAATATGTTCAAACCTTCTTACTTGAGCAAAGGTGTTCCATATTCTTAAAAACCAAAAAAAATCAAAAAATTTAAAAAATGTAAAGAGGGTATACCCTAAAAGAAAGATCAAAGGGTAAAAAGAATAAAATGGTCAAAAAAGAGAAAAAAATGAACCCCAAGCAAAAAATATACCAAGGAAAGTGTGCAAATCCAAATGCCACTACTTTTTACTCTGTTGTAATAAATCAATTGTGTGCAGCTTGTGAAATTTTTGCCACAATTCATGAATAAGTCAAACTGTTTAAACTTGACTTAGTCATATTTCAATTTCATGTTGTAGATTAGAGAATAAATATCTAGCCAAACAGTTTAATCTTGGCAGATAAGTAGCTAGGTAGAGTGAATAAAAGGTGCTCAACAATTTAATCTGAGCCCTTGGATGTAATAAGGGTAGAAATAGATAGATTCATCATGTAAAAAGAAAAGATTGATCAGGGTTTGCAAGTCCAAATGCACCCTAATAAAGAAGACAAAATGGTAGTGTTAAGTAGATAGGGTAGGTAGATGGTGCTGCAAAGTGTTATCTGATGAATGGTGCTGCTACATGTTGGTTAATCATTTACTTTCATCACAAGTACTAAAGCAGGAAATACACTGGAAAATCACAGCAAGCAAAGTCAAATTCATTAACCTCCCTCATCATTTTTTCCCCTCAAGAGTTTTACTAATTTCCCCAAAAGTACTAAGGTAATTGAGATCAAAGGGGCTCAAGGCATTTCCTTGACTTCTGGAGGGACCGGACCCTCGGCCTAATGATCAAAAAGACCTAAGCACTTGAAATAATTCATCATTGTTATCTTCCATCTTTAACTTTTTCCTAAGTAAAATCCTATTTTACTTAGGAAACTGATGCAAAATTCCATAAAAATTCCTCAAAATAATTTGTTATTCTAAGTTAAAGTGTTGAAGATAAAATGTTGCAATTTACTTCATAAGTTTTCACTTTCTTAGATGAACAAAGATGTTTTGATTTTCCTTGTCCTTTATCATATTAACATTTAACTCTATTATATTAAATCCCTAGTGGAACCCCTTTTCCTAAGTATATAACTCCCTTTTCTAATAAATATCCCCAAAAAACCCTCTTATTATAATGTTTTACCAAAGTATATATTCCCGCTCGTTTAAAATAAATACCCCGCTTTATAAAGCCCTTTGGTTAAAACTATAGCCTTATACATTAATCCCCACCCTATGGTGAATTAGTTGTGTATTAATTAATTCATCGTATAATAAAATATATACAAAAAAGCGTTAGACATGTAATATACGTGTTTAACACCAAAAACAAGAATGAAACGCGATGGAGTCCTGTGCCATAGTGTTCTGTCCACGTAGCATTCCACCTGGCCAAACTACCGCCGCAATCCATTTCATAATGTCACGGGGTTAATTAATCATTTGGACTAATTAACAACCATTTCCGCCTATTAACTTTTCCCCGGGGTGATTAGATCACGCATTAAAACCTTTTTAAACCCCGACGGGCCCACCTTTGAAATCGCACAAGTTCCCCTCCCTTTCAGCCGTTGGATCGTCCGTTCGTTGATCGACGGTGATCGTTAATCCCGCTG
The DNA here is from genome assembly GCA_034641835.2 of Pinus albicaulis. Lineage (NCBI taxonomy): Eukaryota > Viridiplantae > Streptophyta > Pinopsida > Pinales > Pinaceae > Pinus > Pinus albicaulis. The sequence continues at coordinate 613,734,803 of CM076573.1, forward strand.
CCCATCCCTTGCCAGCATGTTAATCAGCGGGGGATGGGCGGTTTTTGAAAAGTCAGCATTCCACGTGGCAAGCGTCCTGTGGAATCGCTGCCCTCGCGATTAATACCGCCCTCGACCAAAAGCGGTGCGGGCACTTCCCGCTTACCACTTACCGCCTGACGATGCACACGTCATCCCGTACTACCCTGACGTCACACCTCGAAAAAAACAAAAAACCTTTTAACTTGTAAATAAGCCATTTTTTCGTGTTTTTTAGCTATTTTCATTATTCAGAGAAGAACGTTGCTCCCGCTGCGATTTTCGAAATTTCTGCTGTAATTAACCATTTCGCCCCAAAATTCTGCTGCGCCCGTGTTGAAGAACGTCCCTGCCATTGCTCATTACCTGTCAAACAACCAGTTTCCGTCTAAAAACAGGTATTTATCATTTTACGCCCCGACTGCACGAAAAACTCAGTTTCCTTTGTTTTTTCGCTTAGAAAGTGGTTAAAAAATCATTGCTGAGTCCTCCCTGAAGATTTTAAACCTGTGAAATTGCCCCCAAAACCTGCAAATTGTTCCAATTTCCTCCTTTGTCAGATATCCCGTCCGGTCTGTAAGAAAAAACGAAAACCTCCATTTTGAATCCACAAGAACCAAAATGGAGGCCCCGGCAGCTCTTAATATCACTCCATTGAATGCTCCTCACCGTGAATTAGACTATTTACCTCCGATAGATGAAGATTTCCAAATTAAAGACTCGCATTTTGATAAGATGAGCCCCATTGAGCTATTGTCGCCGCAGACGAATACTAAAGGGGTAAGATCTTATAGGTTTGTGGAATCCACCTCCTACATTCACCCCTCGCCTATTATTTTCCTTGTGAATTCGTCCACTACTGTCATTCTAACTATGATCTAACTCAAAGAGCAGTAATGTCCCTCAACTGCACGTCCTTTTCCCACCACGCTTCGCCTAATGCAAAGAAAGAAATGAACAAAGAGCAAAAATTAGGGAATGTACGTAGTTAAAGTGTATCAGGTAAAAGTCAGAGTGAAAAGTCAAAACAAAGTTACAGAGCAGTCAAAGGTAAACAATAAAAATGAAGTTACAGAGGCAGTAAAATGGTAAAAATAAATGAAAGTACTTTCGCCAAAATTGAAGTTTGTCTAAAGTGAAAGTAAAACAGTCAAAAGAACAAAAAAGTGAAAAGATGAAAAATACAACAAGAAGGAACATTTTTGCAGAAATTGCATATTTTAGTCATAGTTTTTCAGAAACTATTGTGATCAATCAAAGATGAATTTTGCAAAACTGAAGGAGGTTTATGTTCTTAAGAGTACCATCTACAAAAACCTCTCTCACTTTCCTAACAGCTATTATGGTTTTGGAAATATTAAACAATGTTGAAAATCACTTTTTGCAGAAAATTACAGTCAAGTCATCATTTTTCAGAGAATATTGTGGCCAATTAGAAATACATTTCACAAAACTGAAGGAGGTTTTTGTTCCTAAGAGACCCATATACAAAAACCTATCTCAGTTTTTTCACAGTGGTTTTATAATGAGAGATACATGCGCATCTTTACAGGCCATTTTTCAGACTCTGTAAAACTCTGTTTTACGCATATTTTTTACAGAGAATATTATGCACAGATGGAGAAGAATTTTGGGAAACTGAAAGAGGTTTATCTCACCAAAATATTAATCCACAATAACCTCTTTCACTTTTTACATATCTATTACGGATTGAGAAATAAGAAGATATCATTGGACCCCAAGTTTGCAGAATTGTTGGAGCAGATTGCACAAAGAAAGGAAGCAGTTAGTGACTTGGATGCCTCATCATCAACTAAGAGTTGGATCAAATTCGAATTCTCCTCTTTGTCATCACCTATTCATAAAAAATAGTGCCAAATAGATGCATTAGTTTGAGTTTCCTTTAATTAAGTTCTATTTATGTAAATAGTTGGAGAGATTTGTGAACCAATTTTGATATTTGTTTCAAGATATTTTAGTTTAGAATTTGTATAAATACTCCACTCTTGGAAGCATTTGGGGTGGATTCTATTATTCTGCTGTAACATTGAGGTTTTCGGAATAAAAAGCTTTTGGACAAATTTACTTGTGGCTTACTGGATGACGTTTTGAAGCACTGGACTTGTTGCAGGATTCATGTGTTGGACTTCAGTTCAATAAGTTTTCCAACCCTTGTGTTTAAATTTTATATTAGTTTATGTTATCATCATATCCGTTTCTGAATAGTTTACATAAAGGATTGAAACAGAATTTGCTTAATTGTACTCTGTTTTCAAATGTGATTATTCTCGATGTTTTCTTCTGAATTAGTTATAAGCATGAATTCTTAATTGCTCATGTTTTGCTGATTCAATATTGTTGATTACTGTAACAAAGAATCCTTCATTGCTCTTTGCTTGTAATCATTTCTTTTCTTCCTCTTGAATATGGTGAAAGATTCTTAGTTGCCTTTCATCCCTTCAAAACCATCCATCCACTTTAAATTTTAAGGATTGTTCTCTGTCTAGCTATCTTGCCCTGTAATACCATCTTGTGTTCAGAAAAGAAATCCAGTAAAGCCATCCTTTGACTCCATAGCCCAATGGACTGAAAGCCCTCAACCTTGCCCTTAGTTTGTGGATTCCACCATTTTCCCAAACAAACTCTTGAAACTATAACTAGCCTAAAACCTTCTAAGAACAAAGATAAATTATAAAGAGAGAGCCCTCTCTGGATGCAGATTGGCTAGATTCTGCATCTAAAAGGTTGGTTTGTGGTTACCTCGGGTATACTTTTCTCTTACACAACTTCTAGGAAAACCTGAGTGATAACATAGTGGCGACCATACTGGGGATCTGAATCATTTTATTGATACTATTGTTTGATTTATAAGCTATGGACAGAGTCTGAAGATCAGCCAGGAAGCCTTTGAAATTGCTTTTGCATTGCAATTGCAAGAGTAAATAAATGCTGCTTCAGTCTATCTCTGATTTAGCTTATATACTGAACCTTAGTTTCAAAATATTTAATCAGACTCTCTAGTTTAATAAATCTTTGAGAAAATTTTAATTAAAAACTTAAATTTCTTAAAGAAATCATAGAAGTTGTTTTGAAAATTCATAAAAAACAAAATAATCATAAAATACTCAAAATTTGGTTTCCTGAAGAACTAACTTTTTCTTCAAAATTGTTTTACAGGTTTAGATCTGATCTATGATGGTGGACAGGGATCAGACACACAAACGTTAAAATCATCCACCTGGCGACTCCAAATCAATTTCAGAATCAAGACTCCACTGGAGGAATGAACCTCAAAGGACAATATGGAAAGATTAGGCTTTCAACTTGGATCTTAATCCAAGACATTATGTTCTTTCTCATTAAGAAATTTTTTCAATGTATATTGTATTTTATAGAAGATCTTAGATTAGTTTTTAGTTATTTTCCTTTGAAGATTGTAAGTAATAATTTTCCTAATCTCTTTGAGCAGCTTTCTTATGAATCTAATGATGATCATTTTCCAATTAAGAAGCCTCAAATAATCAAGACTGATCTTACAATCCCTGTACATATCCCTGTGCCATATAAAGTTCCAGATAGATATAAGCCCCTTATTTTACCTCCTTTACTCCATGATTTTCCTGAAAAATACTACAAGTATCTTCCTAGATTTGATGGAGAAAATGGTATCACTGCCCAAAAACATATTCAAGGTTTTGAAAATTATTTGGATTTATTTGAGATTGATGAAGATGATGTTAAAATCAGACTTTTTTCTCTTTCTTTGCAAAATGGAATAAAGAGTTGGTTCAAAAATCTGCCTAATGCTAGCATCTCAAATTTTCAACAGTTTATCAAACTTTTCCTTGATAGATGGATAATCAAAGTTAATCATTTTGTGATCATGGAAGAATATAATCAATTAAAAAGACATCCAAATGAAACAATACAACAATTTTCTGACAGATTTAATCAATTTTATTATTCAATGCTAGAAAATATTAGCCCTCCTCATGATTCAGCTCTCTTGCATTATCCAAGTGCCTTTGATTCAGAAATAGAATTTCGGTTAAGAGAAAGAAATCCAAAAACACTTGTACAGATGTAGAATATTGCAGTTGATGTGGAAGTTAATCTCCAAATCAAACAGGAAAAGTTGAAAGTAGAAGAAGAGGAAAGGAAAAACATTGCAGAGGTAAAACTCAACCTTTTGGTAAGAAAACTAGATGAAATAACACAGGAGATCACTATGAAAGAAGAAATTTTTATTCAAAATCACCATGAAGAAATAGAAGAGGTTGATAGCCATGAAAAAATTCCTCTTAATTCAAATTATCATAAATCAGAAAATGAATTTACAAATCAATATGAGGAAGAGGAATCTGTTGTTCTAATGTGTATGTTTGATGACATTCCTTATGTTGATGATTTGCCTAAGTATGATCATTATGATGATTGTTATGTTCTCCAAAGTCAAGCTAACTTTACAGAGATATCAGAAGCTAGTTTGGAGGATGAAGAAACGCAGTTTCAGCAGATTGAAGACAGTGATCAGCCAATACAGATCAGCCATGAGAGTGAGGAAGGAAGAGCAGAAAATGTGGAAATAAGTGAAGATTCTTTACCTCTTTGTTTTGCTTCATTTCAGTTCATTAGAGAAAACTATCATGCCATCAATAATCAGCAATCCTTAGGAATTGTGATTGACAACAAAGAAGATAATGAAACTATTGATCAAGATTTTTCAGTTTCACAATTGCAGTTATCAGTTCCCATTGAAATAAATGATCAAATGACACAAGAAAGTTCCATACCACTATTTTTTTAACCATTTCAGCTTTTAAAGGAAATGTGGTATAACATATTTAAAGAAAAGAATGGGAAACTTGTTGAAGTTTATGAAGTCCCATGGAATTTTATATGTCATAGGTTCCAGCAATTTTCCCAAGATTTTCAAGATCCAATAGCAGATATGTTGAATATTGAAGGCATTCAAAGCATTCATCTATTAACTAACTATGATTTTCAGAATCAAGATGATAAAGGATTCAACACTCAAACATTACAATCAGTAGGAATATCATCACAAATCTTATCTGAAAGTTTACAGGGAGATAAAGATGAAAATAAAATTTCATATTCATGGTATGGAGGCCATCCAGAATAGATGTACAGTTGTTCAGATTAGTTAAACATCAGTGTATATATTTTGGAAGATCCTTTGTTACAGTTTCTAGAGTCAACAAATGAAATCAAGTGTTTCCTTATCCTCTCATTTGTTGACAAGTTTCTAATAGGTTGCAGAAGTACAATTTTGATAATCAACAAGAAAATGCAACAAAATCTATCAAAGTACATAATGCTTGAATGGTTGCATTGGCTATTTCATTTTACCTAACTAGCAGTTGAACAGTAGATTAGAGTAGGAAAATGAGTGCTAATAAGCTCATAATTTTGAGCATTTTTTTTAGTTTTCAATTTTCAGCTAGTTTTTCATTAAGTTGGTTTGAAATTTTTTGTGTGTTGTTTTAGATCAGATTTCAGGTTGCAGAAAAATGACTATATTCAATTCAAGATTTTCAACCACAGCAAATGCATGTTTGGGATTGGAACAAGGCAGAAGATTTCCAACTGGGAAACAAAGTTTTAAGTTTTGAATGGATGGTGAATTGCTAAAGTTGAAGCCCGAAGTGAAGGCCCTAAGCTTCAGAAGTTGCACTATCATATGTACAATAAAGCTACCAGAAGAAGGAGATTACATAGTTCAGTTTGAAGACATGTTGAGGCATCTGACCTGCTGTTCTTGACTTTCCACAAGGAAAATCCATCCCCAAGTGGAGCCAGTGTTAGTCTCCTATATCAATAGGTTTCATCTTTCATGATTGTCTTGATGGAAGTGTGGAATATGTTCAAACCTTCTTACTTGAGCAAAGGTGTTCCATATTCTTTAAAACCAAAAAAATCAAAAAATTTAAAAAATGTAAAGAGGGTATACCCAAAAGAAAGATCAAAGGGTAAAAAGAATAAAAATGGTCAAAAAGAGAAAGAAATGAACCCCAAGCAAAAAATAGACCAAGGAAAGTGTGCAAATCCAAATGCCACTACTTTTTACTCTGTTATAATAAATCAATTGTGTGCAACTTGTGAAACTTTTGCCACAATTTATGAATAAGTCAAACTGTTTAAACTTGGCTTAGTCATATTTCAATTTCATGTTATAGATTAGAGAATAAATATCTAGCCAAACAGTTTAATCTTGGCATATAAGTAGCTAGGTAGAGTGAATAAAAGGTGCTCAACAGTTTAATCTGAGCCCTTGGATGTAATAAGGGTAGAAATAGATAGATTCATCATGTAAAAAGAAAAGATTGAAAAGGGTTTGCAAGTCTAAATGCACCCTAATAAAGAAGACAACATGGTAGTGTTAAGTAGATAGGGTAGGTAGATGGTGCTGCAAAGTGTTATCCGATGAATGGTGCTGCTACATGTTGGTTAATCATTTACTTTCATCACAAGTACTAAAGCAGGAAATACACTGGAAAATCACAGCAAGCAAAGTCAAATTCATTAACCTCCCTCATCATTTTTCCCCTCAAGAGTTTTACTAATTTCCCCAAAAGTACTAAGGTAATTTGAGATCAAAGGGGCTCAAGGCATTTCCTTGACTTCTGGAGGGACCGGACCCTCGGCCTAATGATCAAAAGACCTAAGCACTTGAAATAATTCATCATTGTTATCTTCCATCTTTAACTTTTTCCTAAGTAAAATCCTATTTTACTTAGGAAACTGATGCAAAATTCCATAAAAAGTCCTCAAAATAATTTGTTATTCTAAGTTTAAGTGTTGAAGATAAAATGTTGCAATTTACTTCATAAGTTATCACTTTCTTAGATGTACAAAGATGTTTTGATTTTCCTTGTCCTTTTTCATATTAACATTTAACTCTATTATATTAAATCCCTAGTGAAACCCCTTTTCCTAAGTATATAACTCCCTTTTCTAATAAATATCCCCAAAACCCTTTATTATAATGTTTTACCAAAGTATATATTCCCACATGTTGAAAATAAACACCTCGCTTTATAAAGCCCTTTGGTTAAAACTATAGCCTTATATATAAATTCCGCCCCTATGATGAATTAATTATATTAATTCATTCATCATATAATAAAATATATACAAAAAAACTTTAGACATACGACAAGTATGTTTAATACCAAAACATATCAATAAACTTTGCGAAAGTCTATGCCACCGTCAGCATTCCACGTGGCATTCCACCTGGCCAAGCTCCGCCGCAATCCATTTCATAATTTCACGGGGTTAATTAATCATTTGGACTAATTAACAACCATTGCCGCCTGTTAACTTTTCCCCGGGATGATTACATTACGCATAAAAACCTTTTTAGACCTTGACGGGCCCACCTTTGAAATCGCACAAGTCCCCATCCCTTTCAGCCGTTGGATCATCCGTTCGTTGATCAACGGTGATCATCAATCCCGCTGCCCATCCCTTGCCAGCATGTTAACCAGCGGGGGATGGGCGGTTTCTGAAAAGTCATCATTCCACGTGGCAAGCGTCCTGTGGAATCGCTGCCATCGCGTTTTTTACCGCCCTCGTCCATAAGCGGTGCGGGCTCACCGCTTACCACTTACCGCATACCGCCGGCCCCACTTCCCCACGTCATCCCGTACCACCATGACGTCACACCTCGAAAAAGCAAAAAACCCTTTTAACTTGCAAATAAGCCATTTTTCGTGTTTTTTAGTCATTTTCATTATTCTGAGAAGAACGTTGCTCTCGCTGCGATTTTCAAAATTTCCGCTGTAATTGACCATTTCGCCCCAAAATTCTGCTGCGCCCGTGTTGAAGAACGTCCCTGCCATTGCTCATTACCTGTCAAAGAACCAGTTTCCGTCTAAAAACAGGTATTTATCCTTTACGCCCCGACTGCACGAAAAACTCAGTTTCCTTTGTTTTTTCGCTTAGAAAGTGGTTAAAAATCATCGCTGAAGTCCTCCCTGAAGATTTTAAACCTGTGAAATTGCCCCCCAAACCTGTAAATTGTTCCAATTTCCTCCGTTTCATATATCCTGTCCAGTCTGTAAGAAAAAACGAAAACCTCCATTTTGAATCCACAAGAACCAAAATGGAGGTCCCGACGGCTCTAAATATCACTCAATTGAATGCTCCTCACCGTGAATTAGACTATTTACCTCTGATAGATGAAGATTTCCAAATTAAAGACCTGCATTTTGATGAAAGTCCCCTATTGAGCTATTGTCGCTGCAGAGACGAATACTCAAAGGGACAAGATCTTATAGGGTTGTGGGAATCCAATCTCCCAAGGTATCTCATCCCCTCAGTCATTATTTTCCCAGAAATTGTCCACTATTGCCATTCTAACTATGATCCAACTAAAAGAGCAGTAATGTCCCCTAACCAGAATGTCCTTTTCCCAATTACTGCTCAGTCTAACACAGTAAAGAACAATCAAAGAGTATCAGGACTAAAGAGTATCAGTGGTTAAAGTGTATCAGGTAAAAGTCAGAGTGAAAGTAAAAATGAAGTTACAGAGCGGTCAAAGGTAAAACAGTAAAAGTAATTAAAGAGGCAGTAAAATGGTAAAAAGAGATGAAAATACTTTCACCAACATTGAAGTTTATCTAAAGTGAAAGTAAAACAGTCAAAGGAACAAAAAAGTGAAAAGATGAAAAATACAACAAGAAGGAACATTTTTGCAGAAATTGCATATTTTAGTCATAGTTTTTCAGAAACTATTGTGATCAATCAAAGATGAATTTTACAAAACTGAAGGAGGTTTATGTTCTTAAGAGTACCATCTACAAAAACCTCTCTCACTTTCCTAACAGCTATTATGGTTTTGGAAATATTAAACAATGTTGAAAAGCACTTTTTGCAGAAAATTACAGTCAAGTCATCGTTTTGCAGAAAATATTGTGGCCAATTAGAAATACATTTCACAAAACTGAAGGAGGTTTTTGTTCCTAAGAGACCCATCTACAAAAACCTATCTCACTTTTTGCACAGTGGTTTTATAATGAGAGATACATGCGCATCTTTACAGGCCATTTTTCAGACTCTGTAGAACTCTGTTTTACACACATTGTTTACAGAGAATATTATGCACAGCTGGAGAGGAATTTTAGGAAAGTGAAAGAGGTTTATCTCACCAACATATTTATCCACAATAACCTCTTTCACTTTTTACATATCTATTACGGATTGAGAAATACGAAGATATCATTGGACCCCAAGTTTGCAGAATTGTTGGAGCAGATTGCACAAAGAAAGGAAGCAGTTAGTGACTTGGATGCCTCATCATCAACTAAGATTTGGATCAAATTCGAATTCTCCTCTTTGTCATCACCTATCCATCAAAAATAGTGCCAAATAGTTTGAGTGTCCTTTATTTTAGTTCTATTTATGTAAATAGTTGGAGAGATTTGTGAACCAATTTTGATATTTGTTTCAAGATATTTTAGTTTAGAATTTGTATAAATACTCCACTCTTGGAAGCATTTGGGGTGGATTCTATTACTCTGCTGTAACATTGAGGTTTTCGGAATAAAAAGATTTTGGACAAATTTACTTGTGGCTTACTGGATGACGTTTTGAAGCACTGGACTTGTTGCAGGATTCATGTGTTGGACTTCAGTTCAATAAGTTTTCCAACCCTTGTGTTTAAATTCTATATTAGTTTATGCTATCATCATATCCGTTTCTGAATAGTTTACATAAAGGATTGAAACAGAATTTGCTTAATTGTACTCTGTTTTCAAATGTGATTATTCTCGATGTTTTCTTCTGGATTAGTTATAAGCATGAATTCTTAATTGCTCATGTTTTGCTGATTCAATATTGTTGATTACTGTAACAAAGAATCCTTCATTGCTCTTTGCTTGTAATCATTTCTCTTCTTCCTCTTGAATATGGTGAAAGATTCTTAGTTGCCTTTCATCCCTTCAAAACCATCCATCCACTTTAAATTTTAAGGATTGTTCTCTGTCTAGCTATCTTGCCCTGTAATACCATCTTGTGTTCAGAAAAGAAATCCAGTAAAGCCATCCTTAGACTCCATAGCCCAATGGACTGAAAGCCCTCAACCTTGCCCTTAGTTTGTGGATTCCACCATTTTCCCAAAACAAACTTTGCATCTATAACTAGCCTAAAATCATTCAAAAACAAAGATAAATCATAAAGAGAGAGCCCTCTCTGGATGCAGATTGGCTAGATTCTGCATCTAAAAGGTTGGTTTGTGGTTACCTCGGGTATACTTTCCTCTTACACAACTTCTAGGAAAACCTGAGTGATAACAGTATCCACGACCCTTTTGCGTCCAACATACATGTACATGTATGTCGTTAGAGTGAAGCGCCCCATAATTCATATATGCAGGGCATCAATTATATAGTTTTCAACAGTCTCGTTATATGTCCATAATGTACAATGTTGCCTTTGTGCGTCGACATGTTGTATTTCCTTCCATGATGCACACACATACATTACCTACTCCCACATACATTACTTACTCCTTCTTTTCACAAAGCATGAACCTTTTTATTTAATTAATGTCTTCAAATTTACATTACATGAGCCCATTTCCTTATTTAACTCAAAACTCCATCATGTAATAAAGGGTGCACAATTTCCATTTGATATTGATCAGGAGCTCAAATCTGAGCTTGGGAAAAAGCTCAAAAATGAAAGTGCTCAAATTGATTTGGAACCTGAGAGACGGGATAGGCCTCGACGATACGATCCCAACGCCATGAACGGCACTGAAAATCGACGTTGTATGAAGAAGTTATTCAACTTTGAAGTTCGCCAATTTCAGTAAAAAGATGGCCAAATTTGACTTTATAAAAATTACTTTTATTTAAAAAAAAAGAATATTCCACAGAATATTCTACAGAATATTTCGCTTGAGGCCAATCAAAGGGTGCCACGTGGCCAGCCTGGAGGCCACCACATGGCCCCAAGGCGGAATGAATTATATTGGTGTTCAAAATTATATGTTGGCCGCGGTGAGGTTCGACCCTGGGTCGAGCGGGCACAAACGGTGCGTTTTGATCGTTGGGCCACCGCAATGAATTTTGAAATCATTGGATTCGAATTTATATTTGAATTGGACCATTTTTTTGGGGGCGTTTTTTTCGGAGCTTCTGGTCACGTGGAGTGGAGTTCGGTTTTACATATGGTTTGAAACTTTATAAACGCCGATTATAACTCAAAGTTTGTTCAACATATTCCAGAGGGTGTGGTCACGTGGCCCGATTCTTCAGCCCCCATGACTGGCGGTTAGACTGGCGGTTCCTCTAATTTAGCGCCGACCTCCATTTTTGTCGGGCTATCTGGCAGTTAGCCAGATTTAGCTGGAGTAATTCTAGGCCAAACTGGCAGTATGAGTAAATGTGCCATAACTTTGGCTAGGAAAGGCCTTTTGAAGTGAATTTGTTTTTGATTTTGGGTCTCTTTGACATTATAGACTCAATGGATCAGGTTTCAAAGCCATTGGAGCTCATTTTTAGCCTTTTTAGCTTCGGAGAAGCTTTTTGAGCCAATAGGGCCATTTTGGGTTTGGAGCTATTTTGAGTTGTGGTTATCAGTTTGAGGTGAACCAAAGCTCTATTTCAGATAATTTAGACATTATGAAGCCATTGGAGGAGGTTTCAGAGGAATTTGAGGACTTCTACAGCCTAAAAAGTTGCAGAGAAGTTCAAAGCACCAGCAGGACATTGATGAAGAAATCACTGTTTATGGTAATCTTTCACTGTTTAGTGAATTTGAAAAGGCATTCTTAGCTTTTTCCTGCCTTCTGAATCAGTTTATATATTCATATTTGTCTATTGAGACACTTATAATATTGTATTTCATTTGAGAGCTTTTAATACAAGAGGACAAGCCCATTTTGGGAGGCTTGATCCAGGAGATGTAGCCCAAGAGTTGGGGTGAACTCCTATATCATATTGCTGTTGTGTTTTGATATTATATTGCTGAATATTGTTGTTGATACCCATGTTAAGTTTCAGCAAAAACAGTTACACTTAAGCTACATAAACAGTGAAAAGACATACACCATTTGCAAGCTAAATTTCCGCATAACATCAAGTTTAAAGCAAGATCATTTTAATTAAATCTGAGTGTTTACTTCTATTATTTCTTTAGGCAGAGTCTGTAAGAGGGCCAGGTAGCCTCTGGATTCATCCTTTCTTTGAAAGGTGACATATCTAGTAAATGCCCCTACAGTCTATCTCTGTATTAGAAATATGAAGTTCTCACATTTTCAGATATAAACTTAGAGGAATATTTGCACTCATTTATGTAAATGAAAATGGATACCTTGCACCCTTTTCAAGTACCTTCCATTTTCAGATCAGATGGTATCAGAGCTCAGGCTGAGCATTCCTTATGGTGCAAAAGGTTTTAAAACAATGTAAGAGATTTACTGTTTTATTGGTTGCAAAATGGCTGCTTGAATGAGAAGGGGTCTTTTCTGACATTTGGTTAAAAGCTTGTCGTTTGTTTGAAAGCTTTGAGGACTTTTCTTTGGAAGTTCATTTGTGTTGTTTTGACCATTTACATAATGTCAACTTCTTCTACAAGTGAAGTTTCCTCCTTCACGAGATTCTTCAATGATGACATGAAGAATGAGTTCTTTAAGGTGAAGGATATGGTGCAGATTCTCCTTGAGGATCAAAGGGAAAGTGTTCAACTTCATGCACAATTGCTAGCTATGCAGGAAGAGAAAGAAGCCATTCTTCAAAGACTGCATGATATGGAGTTGCAACTTCTTCAAGCTCAAGAATCTTTGTCCAAGAAAATACCTCATCTTCAGGATGTAAATCATGAGGTAAATCAGTCTGATTTGTCTTCAGTTTCCTCTATTGAAAAGTGTGTTGGTTCGTTTGAAAGGCATACAAGAGGTATTGGGTCCAAATTGATGTTAAAAATGGGCTATGAAGAAGGCAAAGGTTTGGGCAAGCATGCACAAGGAATTTTTGAGCCTATTTGTGTTGTGGAGCGTCCCAAGAATATTGGTCTTGGCTATGAGCAGCTTAATGGCGAAGCTTTGAGCACATGCATTCAAGAATGTGATGCAAATTTGAAGAGAACATTTCTACCAAGTTCTCAATTACATCAATGTCATGATGGCAATCTTCCTTACCATTGTTTGAAGCCTTTGTTGCAGCAAGAAGATGGTAGACATGCAGCTTATGGCAAGCATGCAAAGCAGTATAAGAGGATTTCTTGTACATATTGTGGTCGATTTAACCATCATGTTTCGAGATGCTGGATGAGGAAAAAGGCACACAAGAAGCAGATGAAACAAAGACTACCTTCAAAGAATGTGCATATGACTTGCACTTTTTGCCAAAAGAAGGGACATGTTGTCTCTCATTGTTGGAATTTGCATCCAACTCATCGTCCCACGCACATGCAACAAGAGGACACAAATATTGGCGAAGGTGGAACCTCATATTCCATTATTGATGTGGAAAGGGAAGTTTCACATGAGGAAAAGTTGCAGCAACAAAAGTCACCATGGAAGTGGCTTGGTGAGAAGTGGATGGACTTCTTGACACAGTAAGACGTACTCCTTTTGTACATATGCAAATTTCGGATGTCAGCATGTATTTTATGCTGTAATATCTTGTTTGTTTTGAGCCACCTTAGATCATTGATCAAGGCAGCGTTGTACAGTTTCATTCTGTAAATTTCTTGCCAGAAATTTCTGTGTGAGTTCAAGAAGGTCATTTGTGGACAGTTGTGGATAAGCGCATTCAGAAAGGGAAATGTCGATTTCTTTTCATTTGTGGTTCAAATTCACTTGCTTTGTAAGGAAAATTTTTTTGAAGGGCTAAAGAGAAGAGGATTTTTATTCTCTCATTTTCTGTACTACAGTTCATTTCTTCATTTGAGTAAGCTTTTGGGGACCAAAAGCCTCTCATTTGGGAGGTGTGATCAGGAGCTCAAATCTAAGCTTGGGAAAAAGCTCAAAAATGAAAGTGCTCAAATTGATTTGGAACCTAAGCGAAGGGATAGGCCTCAGTGATATGATCCTAATGCCATGAACGGCACTGAAAACCGACGTTGTATGAAGAAGTTATTCAACTTTGAAGTTCGCCAATTTCAGTAAAAAGATGGCCAAATTTGACTTTATAAAAATTATTTTTATTTAAAAAAAAAATAATATTCCACAGAATATTCTACAGAATATTTCGCTTGAGGCCAATCAAAGGGCACCACGTGGCCCCAAGGAGGAATGAATTATATTGGCATTCAAAATTATATGTTGGCCGCGGTGAGGTTCGACCCCGGGTCGGGCGGGCACAAACGGTGCGTTTTGACCGTTGGGCCACCGCAATGACTTTTGAAATCATTGGATTTGAATTTATATTTGAATTAGACCGTTGGTTTGGGGGCGTTTTTTTCGGAGCTTCTGGTCACGTGGAGCGGAGTTCGGTTTTACATATGGTTTGAAACTTTATAAACGCCGATTATAACTCAAAGTTTGTTCAACATATTTCGGAGGGTGTGGTCACGTGGCCCAATTCTTCAGCCCCCACGACTGGTGGTTAGACTGGCGGTTCCTCTAATTTAGCACTGACCTCCATTTTTGTTGGGCTATCTGGCAGTTAGCCAGATTTAGCTGGAGTAATTCTAGGCCAAACTGGCAGTATGAGTAAATGTGCCATAAATTTGGCTAGGAAAGGCCTTTTGAAGTGATTTATTTATTTATTTTGGGTCTCTTCGACATTCTGGACTCAATGGAATAGGTTTCATAGCCATTGGAGCTCATTTTCAGCCTGTTTAGTTTCAGAGAAGCTTTTTGAGCCAATAGGGCCATTTTGGGTTTGGAGCTATTTTGAGTTGTGGTTATCAGTTTGAGGTGAACCAAAGCTCTATTTCAGATAATTTCGACCTTATGAAGTCATTGGAGGAGTTTTCAGAGGCATTTGAGGACTTCTACAGCCTGAAAATTTGCAGAGAATTTCAAAGCACCAGCAGGACATTGATGAAGAAATCACTGTTTATGGTAATATTTCACTGTTTAGTGAATTTGAAAAGGCATTCTTAGCTTTTTCCTGTCTTCTGAATCAGTTTATATATTCATATTTGTCTATTGAGACACTTATAATCTTGTATTGCATTTGAGAGCTTTTAATACAAGAGGACAAGCCCATTTTGGGAGGCTTGATCCAAGAGATGTAGCCCAAGAGTTGGGGTGAACTCCTATATCATATTGCTGTTTTGTTTTGATATTATATTGCTGAATATTGTTGCTGATACCCATGTTAAGTTTCAGCAAAAAAAACTACACTTAAGATACATAAACAATGAAAAGACATACACCATTTGCAAGCTAAATTTCCGCATAACGTCAAGTTTAAAGCAAGATCATTTTAATCAAATCTGAGTGTTTACTTCTATTATTTCTTTAGGCAGAGTCTGTAAGAGGGCCAGGTAGCCTCTGGATTCATCCTTTCTTTAAAAGGTGAAATATCCGGTAAATGCCCCTACAGTCAATCTTTGTATTAGAAATATGAAGTTCTCACATTTTCAGATTTAAACTTAAAGTATTTTTGCACTCATTTACATAAATGAAAATGGATACCTTGCACCCTTTTCAAGTACCTTCCATTTTCAGATCAGATGGTATCAAAGCTCAGGTTGAGCATTCCTTATGGTGCAAAAGGTTTTAAAACAGTGCAAGATATTTACTGTTTTATTGGTTGCAAAATGGCTACTTGAATGAGAAGGGGTCTTTTCTGACATTTGGTTAAAAGCTTGTCGTTTGTTTGAAAGCTTTGAGGACTTTTCTTTGGAAGTTCCTTTTGGTTGTTTTGACCATTTACATAATTTCAACTTCTTCTGCAAGTGAAGTTTCCTCCTTCAAGAAACTCTTCAGTGATGACATGAAAGAAGAGTTCATTAAGGTGAAGGACATGGTGCAGATTCTCCTTGAGGATCAAAGGGAAAGTGTTCAACTTCGTGCACAATTGCTAGCTATGCAGGAAGAGAAAGAAGCCATTCTTCAAAGACTGCATGATATGGAGTTGCAGCTTCTTCAAGCTCAAGAAGCTTTGTCCAAGAAAATACCTCATCTTCAGGATGTAAATCATGAGGTAAATCATTCTGATTTGTCTTCAATTTCCTCTATTGAAAAATGTGTTGGTTCTTTTGAAAGGTATACAAGAGGTATTGGGTCCAAATTGATGTTGAAAATGGGCTATCAAGAAGGAAAAGGTTTGGGCAAGCATGCACAAGGCATTGTTGAGCCTATTTGTGTTGTGGAGCGTCCCAAGAATATTGGTCTTGGCTATGAGCAACTTAATGGCAAAGCTTTGAGCACATGCATTCAAGAATGTGATGCAAATTTGAAGAGAAAATTTCTCCCAAGTTCTCAATTACATCAATGTCATGATGGAAATCTTCCTTACCATTGTTTGAAGCCTTTGTTGCAGCAAGAAGATGGTAGACATGCAGCTTATGGCAAGCATGCAAAGCAGCATAAGAGGATTTCTTGTACATATTGTGGTCGATTTAACCATCATGTTTCAAGATGCTGGATGAGGAAGAAGGCACACAAGAAGCAGATGAAGCAAAGACTACATTCAAAGAAGGTGCATATGATTTTCACTTTTTGCCAAAAGAAGGGACATGTTGTCTCTCATTGTTAGACTTTTCATCCAACTCGTCATCCCATGCACATGCAGCAAGAGGACAAAAATATTGGCGAAGGTCGAACCTCATATTCCATTATTGATGTGGAAAGGGAAGTTTCACATGAGGAAAAGTTGCAGCAGCATAAGTCGCCATGGAAGTGGCTTGGTGAGAAGTGGATGGACTTCTTGACACAGTAAGACGTACTCCTTTTGTACATATGCAAATTTCAGATGTATGCATGTATTTTATGCTGTAATATCTTGTTTGTTTTGAGCCACCTTAGATCATTGATCAAGGCAAGCACAGTAGTTTATCTGCAAATAATTTTCCAATTCTTCGCGGAGTTCAGTCTCCTCTGCTTAGGGATGTGCTAGACAAGGCATCTTGTAAAGGCAGTGTCGATTTCTTTTTCATTGTCGTTCAAATTCACTTGCTTTGTAAGGAAAAAGTATAGTTGGCTGGTAGGAAGAGAATTCCTACTCTCATTTAGTTATACTATGTCTATTTTTTCAAAGAAGTTTTTGGGGACCAAAAAGCCTCTCAATTGGGAGGTGGGATCAGGAGCTCAAATCCGAGCTTGGGAAAAGCTCAAAAATGAAAGTGCTCAAATTGATTTGGAACCCGAGCGACCGGGATAGGCCTCTATGAATACGATCCCAACGCCATGAACGACACTGAAAACCGACGCTGTATGAAGAAGTTATTCAACTTTGAAGTTCTTCAATTTCAGTTAAAAAATGGCCCAAAGTTGACTTTATGAAAAATATTTTTATTAAAAAAAGAATATTCCACAGAATATTCTAGGAATATTCCACAAAATATTCTGCGGAATATTCTAGGCGCAGCCAATTAAAAGGCGCCACGTGGCCAGCCTGGAGGCCGCCACGTGGCCCCAAGGCGGAATGAATTACATTGGCGTTCAAAATTATATGTTGGCCGCGGTGAGGTTCGACCCCGGGTCGGGCGGACACAAACGGTGTGTTTTGACCGTTGGGCCACCATAATGACTTTTGAAATCATTGGATTCGAATTCATATTTAAATTTGAATATTGGTTTGGGGCGTTGTTCTTAGCTTCCGGTCACGTGGGACGAGGTTCTGGCTTTTACATATGGTTTGAAACTTTATAAACGCCATTATAACTCAAAGTTTGTTCAATGTTCAACATATTCGCAGGGTGCTTAAATTATGCCTCGATTCTTCAGCCCCAAGGGATCGGGCGGCATGGACCAGGTTCTTCCACTCAGAAGTGTGCCACCTCCGCATTTTTTACGGCTATCTCGGCGCTAGCCGATTTAGCCGAGTAATTTTAGTTTCAAACTGCAAGAGGAGAATGTGCTATAACTTTGGCTAGGGAAAGGCCTTTTGAAGTGCGAATTTTTTTTTTTTTTTTTGGGTATCTTCGACCTTTTGGACTCAATGGCGCAGGTTTCAGAGCCATTGGAGCTCATTTTCAGCCTGTTTAACTTCAGAGAAGTTTTTTGAGCCACTAGGGCCATTTTGGGTTTGGAGCTATTTTGAGTTGTGGTTATCAGTTTGAGGTGAACCAAATCTCTATTTCAGATAATTTCGACCTTTTGAAGCCATTGGAAGAGGTTTCAAAGGCATTTGAGGACTTATACAGCCCAAAAAGTTGCAGAGAAGTTCAAAGCACCAACAGGACATTGATAAAGAAATCACTGTTTATGGTAATCTTTCACTGTTTAGTGAATTTGAAAAGGCATTCTTAGATTTTTCTTGCCTTCTGAATATGTTTATATATTCAGATTTTTCTATTGAGAGACTTATAATCTTGTATTGCATTTTAGAGCTTTTAATACAAGAGGACAAACCCATTTTGGGAGGCTTGATCCAGGAGATGTAGCCCAAGAGTTGGGGTGAACTCCTATATCATATTGCTGTTGTGTTTTGATATTATATTGCTGAATATTTTTGCTAATACCCATGTTAAGTTTCAGCAAAAAAAATTACACTTAAGATACATAAACAGTGAAAAGACATACACCATTTGCAAGCTAAATTTCCGCATAACGTCAAGTTTAAAGCAAGATCATTTTAATTAAATTTGAGTGTTTACTTCTATTATTTCTTTAGGCAGAGTCTGTAAGAGGGCCAGGTAGCCTCTGGATTCATCCTTTCTTTGAAAGGTGAAATATCCGGTAAATGCCCCTACAGTCAATCTCTGTATTAGAAATATGAAGTTATCACATTTTCAGATTTAAACTTAAAGTATTTTTGCACTCATTTACATAAATGAAAATGGATACCTTGCACCCTTTTCAAGTACCTTCCATTTTCAGATCAGATATAAGCCTTATTTTATTTTATGTTCAAAATACTTTTCTTCGCAAGTGGTGTCCTTTTAACCCATAGTTTTTTTCCTTCCTTCATTATCATATCTAAGACCATTTATTTTAAACTCTTTAAAAGAGTAAGTGAGGTTCATATGCCAAATTAAAGCCACCATATCCATAACAACTTAGTGATGTCACAAAAATGGATTATACAATGAAATTGTTGCATTGATTAATGTACCTACATGGTACCTTCAACTAATTCCATGAAAAGAAGGCAGAATGAAAATAGGTTAGCTTATCATAATAGAATTTTCATGAATGAAAGAAAACCATTTTCATGTGAGAGCATGAAAGCAAAACAACTAATAATAAAAGTAATTCATTCAAGGGCATGAAATATAAATAATTAAAATTATGATGTTATGGGTTTCATGGGTTGAGAAAGTCTGGTTCAATTTTGGAGATAAATTTTAAACTAGGCATTTGAATTTAATATTTGTGTTTCCCATGGTGATGATGTGCTTATATAGCAAGTGCCTTGAAGCACTAAATGAATATTAATTCTAGGCATGGTAGGATTCTTAATCAAAATAATCCAGGGTTTTAGAGATGAAAAGGAGAGCCAACCCCTTACATACTCTAATGAATATCAAGCCTTGCCCTAACCATAAATGCAAGATGTCTCCGCTTTGTTTCAATGCATATGCCAGAGAAAATGGGCTTGTAGGTGTGTAGGGCTTCTAATGCATCACTAAAGCCTAGAAAACCCTAACGCACATGTCGAGATGGGGAAACCAATCACGAACTTGAGGGATAACGATGTTCAATGATTTTATCATGATACCATGCAATGCTGATTAGAATGTGCCCCAGGGGAATATGAGTTAGGTAAAAAATGAACGGGATCACTCTATTGACAAATTAGGGTTTTTGCCAAACCCTAGTACAGTCAGCATGTTTCAAGCTAGCATGAAGCCTTGTCCATCCAGGCTCAGTGCTCCCATCACCTAGCTTTGAATTCACGAAAGAAATCTCAAGGTTCTTTGAAGCCTCAACCCCCAAAACCCTAATAAAATCATCAGACATCAAGATAAGAGAGTTTGGTGTGCATCATAGGAATGGGTGCAATAACAAGGTTTGATAGGAATAGGTCATGGGGATATTATCCTACCAAAGGCTGGGTCAAAACCTTAATGGGATGAGCGAGCAGAGGGGGACCCAAAATTTTGAATATGCCCAAAATTTTGGGTGGTGTTGTAGCATCTAGAACAGAATGTCAGGGGCATAACTGAAGGGGGACTGAATTGTAATGTATTTGAAACACTCTTCAGAGGAAAATATTTATCAGATAACTACTACAACAATAAAGAAAAATAATATTATGAGCTTAGGATAGGACAAATTTTGGATGAAGAATATGTCACCAAGTTCCTGGAGTTGCTGAGATATGTGCCATATGTTAAATTATGAGAAGGCAAGAGTTCATAGGTTTATTAGTGGATTCCCTTTATCATTCAGAGATCAAATTAAGATCAATGAGCCTCAGACATTGATTGATTCCATTAAAAAGTTTAAACAACTTTATTATGAATCCAGGCATAGGCCAAAGTTTAAACTTGATTGGAAGTCTAAAAAAAATGCCAAATTCAAGAGAAAAAGACAAAAAATGATTAAGGAGTTGCATACTTCCCCTGCTACGCAAGAGAGT
Organism: Pinus albicaulis; assembly: GCA_034641835.2. Lineage (NCBI taxonomy): Eukaryota > Viridiplantae > Streptophyta > Pinopsida > Pinales > Pinaceae > Pinus > Pinus albicaulis. The sequence goes on from CM076573.1 coordinate 613,755,499, forward strand.
TAAAAAAGTTTAACACTGCAAGAAAGGACATTTCTACTCAAGAAGAAGCTAAGAGTTATAGGAAGAGTATATATAAGTGTTGGATGTGTGGAGAAAACAAATTGGGGAAGGATTACCCATATCATAGACACGCTATTATGAGTTTGTACAATGCATACGAAGTGAATAATATGGGAGATGTGGCACGAGGTATGCCTAGGATCTACACAGAGCTGGACAGTTGACAAGTAGATCATCAAACTTCCATAATCGAGATGGAAGATGAGATTTGCAATCAAAACATTTTTGTTTTGATCGAACCCGGTTCTAATTATCACTATGTTAGATCGATGCTTGTGGAACGATGTCATTTTAACCAATAACCACAATAAGGAATCATGGTTAGTTCAATTAGCCATAGGAATAAAGAAGAGGATCAAATATTAGGTGAAGGCTCTCCCAATTTAATTAGATGGAATGCCAATAGTGGAAAATATCAATGTGCTACCATTGGGTGCATATAGTATGTTGTTGGGAATGGATTGGTTATATGCACACAGGACCAAAGTTGACTATGTTGAAGAATTAATTGAGTTCCTAGATGAACATGGAGAAAATAATATATTGCAAGGGAAGCTACAACCTACTTCGATGAGACTAATCATAGCCATGAAATCCAAGAGAAGTATTAGGAAAGGTTGTTGTTTATTTTTTGTACATGTTTCTAGCAATGAAAAAACCACTGGTAGCACTAAAGAAGAGGAAAGTGAACTATTGAAGCAATATCTGGTGTTGAATCAGTATGTAAATGTATTTCTAATAGAAGTTATGGGATTACATCCTCACATAGAGGCATATATTTGTATTGAGTTAATGCTTGGAGTAGCATCGACATCCAAAGCATTGTATATGATGAGTACACCTGAACTGATCGAGTTGAAATTACGGCTCAAGGAAATGTTGGGTAAAGGCTACATAAGGCCAAGTGTGTCTCCATGGGGAGCACTAGTCCTGTTTGTGATGAAAAAGGATGGTATGCTCAGATTATGCATAGATTACAAAAAACTAATAAAATGACCATCAACAACAAATATATTTTTCCACAAATTGATGATTTATTTGACCAGTTGAGGGGGTGAAATTGTCTTCTCCAAAATTGATTTGAGGTCATGCTATCATCAAGTGCACACCAAGGAAGAGGATACCCATAAGAATGCATTCAAGAATAGATATGGGAATTACGAGTTTGTGGTGGTTCCCTTTGGGCTTACTAATGACCCCTCCACTTTCACATGTTTAATGAATAGTGTGCTACATCCATATTTGGACAAATTTTTGTTTTTCTTTGTTGATGACATATTGGTATTATTATTCAAGGATCGAAGATTAGCATGAAAAGTACTTAGTTTCAGTGCTAAAAATATTACGAGAACACAAGATTTATGCAAATCCTAGTAAATGCGAATTCTTCCAGTCACAGATACATTATTTGGGACAATTTGTCTCCAAGGAGGGGATATCAATTGATATAGAAAATATCAAGGCCATCATGGAGTGGCTTACACCAAATAAAGTGAATGAGATCATATAATTCATGGGGTTTATAGGCTAATGTAGGATGTTCATTAGAAAATTCTCCAAGATAGGACACCCTATCACATCCTTACGAAGGAAAATAAATAAATTTGTGTGGATAGCCGAATGTGTAACAAGATTTAAGGATGTGTGGATGAGTTCAAATTTGAGATCAAGTACATTAAAGGCAAGGAAAACAGGGTTTCTAACGCACTTATTAGAAGGATTTAAATTAATCATGTGGAAACCATAAGTTCTTATGGGATGGAATTAGGAGAGTGGGTCGAAAGTACAAGAAAACATGATGAGAAATATCAAAAAATAAATGAAATACTACAACAAGAACATGAGGGTGGAAAGGATGAAGAATATCAAATTTCATATGATGGGAATCTATGTGCCAAACATTGCTGATTTGAAAAGGCTCATAATGAGAGATTTTCATGCTAAGCCATATTCCAGCCACCTGAGACACCAAAAGAATATTATGACCATTAAGAAATTCTATTATTAGACCAATTTGAAGAGGTAAGTAGCTAACTACACTACTAAATTCTTGGAGTTCCAACAAGTGAAGGATGAATGTAAGCACCCAACAGGGTTATTGTATTCCATTCTCATTCCAGAATGGAAGCAGGAAGTGATCTCCATAGATTATATTATTGACTTTCCAAGAATATCCAAGAAACATGATGCAATTATGGTGTTCATTTACAAGTTGAGAAAATTAGCTCATTTTGTAGCAGTCAAGTCCACCAATCTAGCTAGTGAGGTGGCTCAAATTTTCATAAAGGAGATTGTGAGGTTGCACTGAGTTCCCAAGAAGATAATTTCAGATGGAGATGCTAATTTGACTTAAAAATTATGGAAGTAACCATTTTTATGATTGGTAACATAATTGACATTCAATATATATTGTCATCCACAAATGGATGGGAAAATAGAGAGGAAAAATACAATCCTTGAAGACATGTTGGGGATGTATGTAATGCACTAGCCAAGGAAGTGGGAAGAGTGCCTTCCACTGGTAGAATTTTCCTACAATAACGGATACCAAGAATCTCCAAAAATGAGCCCATCCACTTTATGGAAGGAGTTGCAATACTCCTATTAGCTCGTGTGAACCAATGAGTAGGGCTATTTTAAGGCATGTTATGTTAAAAGAGATGGAGAAAAAAATAAATTCATTAGTACAAAATCAAAAGTAGCACAACAAGTAAAAAATCTATGCAAATCAGCATAGGGTGCATAAAGAGTTCCTAGTTAGGGAACATGTTTACTTGAGAGTTAAACCCAAGAAAATTTCCTTGAATATTGGGTCATTTTCCAAGTTGGAACCATTGTTTTGTGGGCCTTTTGAGATACTTGAAAGGATTGGGCCGATGGACTATAGATTAGATCTACCTCCATTGATAAAATTCCATGATGTTTTCCATGTTTCAATGCTTAAAATATGTGTACAAGACATTAATCATGTTATTGATTACACTATGTTATAGGTGGAACTATAGGGAGAGTTCCAACTAAAGCCTCTATGCATCGTATATCAGAGACAACTCAAGCTCCAAAACCAAGAAATAGAGCATGTCAAAATCTAGTGGAGGTGTAACTACCCTTCCCACATTTACTCACTTTGAAAATCTCTCTAGAGTAAACATGAGCTGAGTGTCACTATGATATGACTTGAACTCCAAGTTCCAATTATGGAAGTGGGACCTACAAGGTGGAAGTAATATGACATCCCTCAGAGACTAAAAACCACTCAGGAGCCTACCAACCACCCTAGGCTATCAATCCCTGAGCTGAAACTATTTTTTCACTAGGTTTACTCCCAAACCACACCCATAACACTTCATGTATGTGGTTGGGAGGATATAACTGCAACCACAGGCATGCCTCCATGCAGTTATGAGTTAATTTCCTCTGTTCTGTGCATGCGTTTATGAGATCTATGCCAATTTTTCAATCTAGCCTCCATACCACTACCCATAACTACTTGTAACTTTACAGAATCATGATAATGAAGATAATAATTCTAAACAATTAGAACTTGAGCAAGATATTGGGCTAGACACACCTAATACAATATATAAATTTAATAAAACATATAGTAAACATATAAGCTTCAGTTCATGAATTCATATATGATCATAAAATTATGAACTTCATCTGAAAATCACAAAAAGTCTCTATTGCCTCTTAAGCTAGCTGCAACAACACTTATTAGCCCATGCATTCATCAACCATTCATAACTTCTGAAATCATGAGAGAGATCCATATCTAGAGCACATCATAAAACCATACATATAACCAACATATAACTAGAATATAAGCTATGAAAAATCAACCATAATATCACCATAATAACTAGTACAAGTGCTCATAGATAATAATAGGAAAATAAATCATATTAACATGTGAAAATTCCAACCAAGTCAAGGACTTCCATGTACCACCTGACCATATATATGGTTGAACCAAAACTATCTTTCAACCAATCACCCATGCACCATATTCCAAGCATGAATGTGGGATCATAAGGGTTAAACCAAGATAAAACCAACTAGGGATTCCAGAGGCCAAATGACCTCAACCCTCAAGCACAATGATCTCACATATATTGTCCAAAAATCACTAATATCAACCAGATTAGTCTCTACCCAATTTATCCAGGTCTCAGGGAATGAGTAACTCAACCCACAACCTCCAGGGAACCCAAGTTATTATAGAGCTCCGTAGATCTCCCATCTCAACCCATAGCCTCTAGGTAATCTAAGTTGCTTCAGGGCTCCAAAGAATTTGTCCCAACCAACAAACATAAGAAACCCAATAACCAATAAAAAAACCAAATGGGGAACCCACTACATCATGGATATCCAGGAAATCGAAAGGAAAGGATGAAACCACTGTCAATCCAGGAAAATATCCATGCCAATGAAAACTCATAACCAAGGAACAAGATGCATATACCATGCATCCAAAAAACCAACAAAGATATTTTCAGCTCGATGGGTCCCGACCCAGGTTTGGAGGTTAAGGTTTGCCAACAAACCCCTATACAATTGGGCCTTTCTGTAGTGACCTACTTGCGCAGGCCACAGTCTCACCCGAAGCAGTATGGGAGTGTGATGGAACCAGGTTTTCGCACCCTAGGAGAGAGCAGGTAAGTCAAGATGATTCACAACTATCAGATCTATATAGCCAGAGGTCGTTCGCAGGAATTTCAGTAAATAATTAGAATACAGTTTATCAGATCTAAACAACAGGCTCGCATCCACATGTGTACTATCAGCTATAATCACAAAATAGTATATTTGTAGCGGATTAACAGATACATTTACCATAACACAGATAGTTCGCATCTTACTAACGTATACATCATCATATAACTCAAGTCTGCATTAACCATAACAGGAAAGATCCAAATAACATCAGATATCCACAATACTTCCGCACATCTATTACCCAAAAATCCTCTTACATTCCCAAAATTACCACCTACGCACACAGCAGGACAGAGGATCTCCGTGCACATAGCCAGCAAGAGTCCTAACCCAAACAACCCTACCACAGATCTAAAAGTTGGTACTTCGCATCAATCTCTATTCATTCCTACCTATGAATTAAGAAAGGTCATCTATTTATAGCGATTTAGCCTACACATCCAATGGTCTACAAAACGTGGTTTGCAGAATCTTGGTCTACCCTTGACCCATTTAAAATGTGTTAGGGGCTTTGACCCACCCCAAAACCCATACATTAGACTAAACAATACCAAATTATAAAACAATGGACAAAATTCTTAGCCTTTGGGAGACCCTACTCCAACAGTCCCCCAACACAATCTTGTGACTCGTCCCGAGTCACTGTGCCAGTGGGGCTTCAACCTGCGCTTGCAATACTTTGATCACCTTAGCTAACAAAGGTAGGATGCCTTCACTTTGGACAGCTACATTCTGTGCAATTTTGACCAACTTCTCAGACAACTGTCCTTCAGTCGCGGCAGTGAAACTTTCCAAATTTTGGTTTAGCTGCTTGATAGAAACATCTGCATCCTATGAAAGTTTGAGAGCTTCATCAGCCCACAGCTTCAGTCAGTCACCGAGGATATTCTTCTTTTGCCGCAGGTCATTAATATCCGCTTGGAGCGCTTGGCTGGTGTGCAGTCGTTGCAAGTGCTGAGAAGGTACCAAAGTGGGCAAGGTGGCTTCGATTGTCTCAAAATCTTCTTCTTTTTGTCGCAGGTCCTGGTTTATCCCTTGCAAGATTGGATCACGTTGGACCTTATTCCATAGCTGCATGGTGGTTTCCAGCAGCTAGGATCACTATGCGATTTGCCTTGTGATGAAATTTGTAGCTGTGGTGACCAACACAGTTAGCTGGGCCCGGACCTCTAGAGGTGTTTCAGGCTGTAACTTAGCCTGCAAATCTAAGATATTCTGCTCCATGCATGTCTTGACAACCTGAAATTCATCCCGGGAGGCCTTGAGTGCTACGAATAGTCTTTCTACTTTTTCTTGAGGGGTGGCTGATGCCGGGATCTCTGCGGGAACATCTGCGCAAAGTCGGTGAATCGTGTCTTTGAGTTTTGTGTGCTTCGTGGTGGTGAGGCACACTTCAAAATTCTTTTCAAGGATGGCTTTTTCAGCTACGCCGAGCTGTTGGTGCACTTGTTGGTCTCGATGGTGGATTTCATGAAATACAGTAGTGTGGAGACCCTGCAAGGCCTCATGGGGGAGCCGAGCTAAGTTCAGCTGGACTGCTGTACTGGCCTATATTTGAAGTCCCAAGTCTGGTGGACTGAGCATCAGAGCTGCACCAGGGAGAGACCATAGCCAACTATCATCTGTAACTAGTGTTGTGCTATTGAAGGTGGAGGGTGGGCGTACCGGGATCGCACTAATCTGCAATGTGTCTGTCTTTAATTGTAGCACTCACAGCTTAGCCTAAATTGTGTCGACCGCGGCCTGCTGCTGTTCCTCTATGGCGGCCCATCTGTCCTCCATGACCAGAGTGACTGCATCAATAATTTGTTCCAATTCTCCATCAGTGAATGTGACTATTTTGTCCCGTTCCGCTCGCTAAGACCGCTGCTTTTTGCGGGGCGTTCTGACCGGCTCGCTTGTGCGCTTCGTGCCACAAGTGGAGGTAGGTCCAACTGTATCCAAACCTTCTATACCGAAACAGGTCTGTGAGTCCGTTTGGGTCTCCGCCTTAATGTCCTTCTGCCGCTGCGTATCCTTTTGGGTGGCCGCACCAGTGTCGTGTTTGGTACTCTTGGGCATACCTCTAATATCAGGGATGACAACAGGGGGTTTGAATTGGGATGTTTTTTTGCTTCCAATGCCCTTCGCGCCAGTTTTGAAGCCAATTTTCTAGTCAGGGGGCCAAAGCGCAATGATGTTGTCGATTTCTTCATCCATCACCATGTAAGGAAGCGAAGTCCAGGCTTTCTCTTTGTACGCTTTGATCTGAACATTGTGTAGAGTGACCTAAAATGAGGCAATTCCCTTGTATCTGTCGTACATGGTAGGGGAAAGCCGTGGTCAGGATTTAATAGTTGTGGCCATGGTACTCTGAAAGAGGACCCAGAACACCTGGTTGTCCTCGAGCCGCTGCGGATCCGTGGAATCCCATAAGTGTGCATAGCGAGCCCCTTCGCACATGTCTGGGATAATCTTGGGGAGGACGAACTCTGCAGGAGCTTCCCAGGCAACCAATGCTATAAGAAACAACAACCGATAGTAACAAAAGGCACGGCCCTGCTCCCGGGACTCACTAACATTGGTTAGAAACTCATCACACAAATACTGTGCCCAGTTAAAACATACCCCTTTCAGAAATTGGCCAGTTAATCGAATGACATAGGCTGGAACGGAGGTGACCTAACTCTTCCTCATCATTTTAAATGCTAACAGCATGGTGCCCAACTGTGTACCTTGGTCACTAATGGTCTTGATGATAAATGTTGGGTATGTGTTATATTATTTCCATGACTAAGCACGCACGGGGGGTAAGAGGGGGGGTGATAGCCCCCCCTTTGCACTGGGTGCAATGGGGGGGTCATAGGGGGGGGCGGTAGCCCCCCCTGTCGAGGTCCAGGGCAGCACCCCAATGAAAATTTTTGGTCCTTAATTTCCGGTGGGTAGTCCGTGCCCATGGTTTTGTGCATGGTTTTGCACATGGTTTTAGGGTACGATGGTTTTCGGCCCCTGGTATTTTTTGTAGATCCGGTAAAGGGAACTATGGTTATGTTCTAATCCAGGGTTAATGGATTAGGGTTCATGTATGCTTCGGCATGTATATATATATATATATTTTTTTTTCTAAATTGTGCTAATTCTATTTATGTATAAGTAATAGTACAAAACTGCCTCAGTTCAGCTGCGTTAGCCTGAAACTGGGCTTGAAAGTCAAGCATAGTTCTGAAAAGAAGCTGCCCATATAGGGAAACCAGCTTTTTAAAAACAGTCTCGCCGCCCTTATGATGGGAAACCGGCAGAATAGTTATGGTTATAATGACACAGTAACAAAAAGCTAGCAGTATTATAAGCAAAAACCAGTGAGCTGCTATGTGATGAGGAAGACTAACAACGATACAAAAATGATCTAGATATAAGACCATACTGTTCTAAGTCACCGCTGAGTCAACTGGAGGTGACAGGAGAAGGTTGCTCCTCCAGAATTGGGCAACCGTAGTAGTCCTCAGGATCATCCGCATCAGCATCCATAGCGCCCTGGTCCATAGCGCCTTGAGCCTTCGAAGTTTCCATCTGCAAGGGAGAGAGACCACGGGGGGAATTGGCTGTGGCTTTAGTCTTGGCCAGTTCTTCAAGGGGAGTAGCAGCCGAAGTGGGGCGAGGCGCGACAGAGGTAAGATGGGGGTTGGGGGAGGCGGGAGTGGTGGAATTCCACGAAGGAGAACTGACAATGGCATCCTCTCGCAAAGTGATAGTGATATAGGCCGTAATAGAAGGGCGGTTGAGGGTGTTGTCGAACCTCAGCTCCGCTCGTTGAGTGGTCTGGCGTATGAAAGGTCTACTGGCGGGCAGGGGAACATGAGAGGCGGAGAGGCGGGGAGCTTCATGCTGAAGGGAGGCAGGCGGCCAATCATAAACAAAATCAAAAGGAGTTTCAGGGGAAATTCTGCTGGAAGAGGGGCGCTCCCCAGCGGAGCCACCGCGAGTGCCACCTCTGCGGGCTGTCATACGCGGCCTGAGACGAGGCATGGCAGACTCGGCATTGGGAGGCTCTTGAATATGTATGGCAACAGCAGAGGAGCTGGGAGTGAGCAGAGACAGACCACCGGAGTGCAGAGCGACGGGCTGGTTGGAGATAAGTTGAGGGGCAGCGGTCGCACCAGAACAAAACCTGCTATTAGAGAAATGAACACCAGGTAAAACCTCAATACAACTATATAACGAGCAGCATCGGCCTGTGGCTGTGCGAGCGCTTGGCTCAGCACAGTGGACAGGGCACGCACCGTCCAAAGGCACCATCCAGACGCTGAGTGAGGCGAGGTGCTCGTCGAACAGAGAGTCAAGCAGAGAAACGATGTCCATAATGCGTATACCAGGTGAAACAGAGCTATATTGGCGCCGGCTCGATGGAGCATTGAATGAGGTTGCAGGCGCAATGAAGTCACAATTAAGATTGCCGTGTAGAGCCACGTGGCCACCACGCTCGAAGGGCGTTGGGAAATGGCCACCACGCGTATCGTTTGTCCCTATGGGACTACTAAGCATCCACATCCGGAATTCGGCATGTATATATATGTGTTGTAACACTAAAAGGAATATAATGAAAAATCAAGCTGTTCGTCTCGATTTGGGACCTAAGGGAAAATCTCTGTGTTTATCTGTTTTATGTTTTATGCTCTTGTTATTGTTTATTTTATGTTATAAGATTCGTGTGTAGATAATTTTTGTTCAGGTTTAAAACCTACATTTGGTATCGGAGTTGTTTCGGCTTCAAGGGGACGTCTTTGCTATTGAGGTTTTTTTTTCTCGGGCCTAAGATAGACCCTGTTCAGTGGGAGATCTGCGGGATCAATTCTTGCAGTGAAAGAAGATGGCAAGCGACGAGAAGATAGAGATCGAGAAATTTAATGGTCAGATTTTTGAGTTATGGAAGCTCTAGATGGAGGATCTACTAGTGGATAAAGATTAGTGGATCGCAGTAGATCCAGGTACTAAACCAACGGAAATGTCAGATGAAGACTAGAAGAAACTGGATTGGAAGTCTAAGAGAACAATACGGTTGTGTGTCTCAAATTCAGTATTGTTGAATGTATTTGGGGAAGCTACGAGGAAGAATTTGTGGGAAAAAATTGGGACTTTGTACCAATCTAAGTCTCTGGTGAATAAGTTGTTCCTGAGGAAAAAGCTGTATAACCTGAGGATGAAGGATGGAGACTCAGTGACAGAGCATCTGAACGCCTTCAATACTGTGGTAAGTCAGCCGTCAATTGTTGATATTAAGATCTCAGATGAAGATAAGTGCATCAGTTTTTTGTGTTCTCTACCAGACTCATGGGACAGTCTGGTTATTGCAATAGGTAGCAATACAACGACCTTGAATTTTGATGACATTGTATTAGCCTTTTTTTCGGAGGAAATGAGATGGAGAAATATGGAGGGCCAGAATGGAGATGCTTTATCTATACGAGGAAGGTCTCAAAACATAAACGAGAATAAAGTTTTGAGTGGGAGATCCAAATCTAGAGGGAGATCTAAATCTCTTGGAAAGTTTGTAAATGTATGCTAGAAATGCAGAAAGGAAGGGCACTACAAAAAGGATTATAGAACTAAAGCTCCTAAGAAAGGAAAGGGATCTGATGATGCTCCTTCTCCAGAGGCAAAAACCACCTCGGATGAAAGTGGGGATGTGTATTTGGATTCTTCTTCAAATACACATGTAGATCATTAGTCATGGTTGATTAAATCAAGTGCATCCTTTCACTTCAATCCCCATCAAGAGTGGTTTTGCGAGTATCAGAAATATGATGGTGGTGATGTCTTCCTAGGGGATGATAGGAAGGCCAAAATCGTCGGACGTGGAAAGGTCAAGCTGAAGCTGTAAGGTGGAAGGATTAGAACACTTCCTGGTGTTTTTCATATTCCTGCATTGGCCAGAAATATGATTTATGTAAGCAAGATGGATGATGAAGGTGTAAAAACAGTGTTCGAGAAAGATGCCTGCAAAATGGTTCAGGGAGCATTGGTATTAATGCGGGGAGTTCGGACTGGAACTCTATACAAGCTACAAGGTAGCACTATTATTGATGGGTGTAACAGTTCTATAGTTCTTGAAAGTGGAGCGGAAATCCTAGCTATCTTTGGAGAAAAGACCATGCTATGGCATCAAAGGCTTGGACATATTGGAGAGAAGGGCCTTCAAATACTGCATAGAAATGGTATGGTATAAGGTATCTCTAATTTCTCTTTGGATTTCGATTTCTGTGAACATTGTGTATATGGGAAGCAGAATCGGGTGAGTTCTCCTTCTGGTGTTAAGAGGGCGAACAAGATATTAGAACTTGTGCATAGTGATGTGTTTGGACCTGTGTCAGTTCCATCACTGGGAAAGTCTATGTACTATGTTTCATTCATAGATGACTTCTCAAGGAATACATGGATATATTTATTGAGGAAGAAATCTGAAGTCTTTGACAAATTTAAAGAATTTAAGGCTCTGGTGGAAAACCAGACAGAGAAGAAGATAAAGGCATTGAGGACAGATAATGGTGGGGAGTTCTGAAAGAAGGAATTTGAAGAGTTCTGTAAGAAGTGTGGTATAGCACGGCAGAAGACTACTCCATACACACCTCAGCAAAATGGAGTTGCAGAAAGAATGAACAGAACATTGATGGAAAAGGCAAGAAGCATGCTTAGTGGTACCGGGTTAGGACAAGAATTCTGGGCAGAGGCAGTGGAGACTGCATGTTACTTAGTTAACAGATCACCTTCATCAGCGTTGGAGGATAAGACTCCACATGAGGTATGGACTGGTAAGAAACCATCTCTTTCACATATAAGGGTATTTGGATGTGATGCATATGTACATGTTCCAAAGGAGAAAAGGACCAAGTTGGATAATAAATCTGAAAGGTGCATCTTTATTGGGTATAAGGATGGTTTAAAGGGTTACAAGATTTGGAACCCAGAAACAAGGAAGGTTGTGTACAACTGAGATGTGGTATTTAGAGAAGTGAAAGATGTTGTTAAACATGAAGTCCTACCAAAGGAACCTGAGAAGATAGATTTTGAGCTAAAGGAGGATGAATCAGACTCTACAACAGAAGAAGACTCAGAAGATGAAGAGCCACAAACTCCAGCTATTAGAAGACCAGTTTGGGAAAGAAGGCAACTAGAAAGGTATAGTCCATTTGCTTTCTGTTCAAATTTTACCTTAACTATAACTGATGATGATCCCAGAACTGTCAGGGAGGTAGTAGATTCAAAGGATGGAAAAATTTGGAAGGAGGCCATGGTTAATGAAATGGCATCCTTACACAAAACTAAGTCATGGGATCTGGTGGAGTTGCCGACTGGAAGGAAGCCCATTTGGGAGCAAATGGGTGTTTAAGAAGAAGATGAATGTAGAAGGAAAGGTGGAGAAATATAAAGCTAGGTTGGTAGAAAAAGGTTATTCCTAGGTGCCAGGAATTGATTTTGGTAATATTTTTTCTCCTGTTGCCAAAGTTACTTCTATTAGATTACTTTTATATGTTGCTGCTGCATTTGATTTTGAGATAGAACAGATGGATGTGAAGACAACATTTCTTCCTAGGGATCTAGAAGAGGAGATCTACATGAAGCAACCTGAAGGCTTTATGGTGAAGGGTAAGAAAGAACTAGTATGTAGGTTGATGAAGTCTCTGTATGGGTTAAAATAGTCACCAAGGATGTGGTATCAGAAATTTGATACCTATATACAGGGAATTGGCTTCACCAGAAGAAAGGAGGATCACTGTATTTATTTTAAATTAATTGGTGACCATGTTATTTATTTGGTCTTGTATGTGGATGATATGTTGTTGATTGGAAATGACAAAGAAATTATCCAAGATTTGAAGACCCAACTGTTCTCCAAATTCGACATGAAGGATCTCGGTGCTGCAAATTATATTTTGGGCATGGAAATTAAGAGAGATCGGGCAAAGAGGAAGCTCTGGTTAAACCAGAGGAAGTATGTCGAGACTATATTGCAGAGGTTCAATATGTAGGATAGTAAACCGGTGAATGTTCTTATTCCTGTAGGTGTAAAGCTATCTGCTGAACAATGTCCCAAGACACAACAAGAAGAGGAGGATATGTCTCGTGTTCCATATGCAAGTGCAGTGGGTAGCCTGATGTATGCAATGGTCTGTACTAGACCAGACATTGCACATGCAGTGGGAGTATTGAGCAGGTTTATGTCAAACCCAGGGAAGGAGCATTGGATAACAGTGAAGCGGGTTTTCAGATATTTACGTGGCACTAGTGATTATGGCTTGTGCTACCAGGGAAGACCAGGATTGGAAAGAATGTTGGACATTCGTGGTTTTGTTGATGCAGACTGGGCTGGAGATCCGGACCAAAGAAGATCTACAAGTGGGTATGTGTTTAGCCTATTTGGAGGTGCAGTCAGTTGGATGAGTAAAAGACAGTCTGTAGTGGCGCTTTCAACTACAGAGGCAGAATACATAGCAGCCACTCATGCAAGCAAGGAAGCAGTTTTGTTGCAGAGATTGTGTTCAAGTATGGGGTTGGTACAACAAGCTATAAGGATAGACTGTGATAGCCAAAGTGCAATTTTCTTGGCTAAGAACCCTGCTTATCATTCAAAGACAAAGCACATTGATGTTCAATATCAATTTGTTAGAGATATGGTTGAGGCTAAAAGGGTGTTGCTGGTAAAGGTGGACACTTTGAAGAATGTTGCAGATGCATTGACGAAGTCTGTGAGCACTCAAAAGTTCTCTTGGTGTAGAGAAACAATGGGTGTTGAAGAATTAGGCCAATGACTAAGCTCTCATGTGGCCCCCTGTGGAAAGAAAACAACAAGTGGGAGAATGTTGGGTATGTGTTATATTATTTCCATGACTAAGCACGCATGGAGGGGGGGGAGGGGGGAATAGTCCCCCCTTTGCATTGGGCGCAATGGCGGGGTGGTAGCCCCCCTGTCGGGGTCTGGGGCAGTGCCCTAGCGAAAATTTTTGGTCCTTAATTTCTGGTGGGTAGTCCGCGCCAATGGTTTTGTGCATGGTTTTGCACATGGTTTTGGGGTACGATGGTTTTCGGCCCCTGGTATTTTTTGTAGATCCGATCAAGGGAACTACGGTTATGTTCTAATCCAGGGTTAATGGATTAGGGTTCATGTATGCTTCGGCATATATATATATATATATATGTTGTAACACTAAAAGGAATATAATGAAAAATCAAGCTGGTCGTCCCGATTTGGGATCCAGGGGAAAATCTCTGTGTTTATCTGTTTTATGTTTTATGTTCTCGCTATTGTTTATTTTCTGTTATAAGATTCATGTGTAGATAATTTCTGTTCAGGGTTAAAACCTACAATAAATCCCTGAGTATTATGGTCGACATGATACTTTTGGCGCACGAACTCAGCAGTCTCCCCCTCATATTTCTTACCCACCTACTCCAGGGGGTTCGGGTTGCTCATGGGAAGACCAGTAATCCAATGCACAAGCACAACGTCAATGGGGATCCTATCCTGGATCCATACGCATCTGTCATGAATTAGCGCGAGCAATTGTTGTTTGAGCCGGTCCGTTACATTGTAGTGTCCAAAGTGGGGCATCCTAAGCAGATTTAGGAGTCCGGACCCCGCCAAACCACGTACCCAGCAATGGGGACAACTTTGATCCCATCAGTGCCATGAACCGTATCAAGGTATAATTTAGGTGCAAGCTTAGGGAAGGCCTCAAAGTTGGCCAAATCATGATCGTCAAACTTAACTTCATGAAGGCTGTTAGCCACCTATAAAAGTTTTCATATCAAATGGTGGCTAAATCAATTTTTGAAGCCTTCAAGAAACAATTTTATTGCCAAATTGTTAGTTCTTGAAGTCTTTTGAAGATGACTTATCCTTGAGTTAATCTTCACTATTGTTTCCCTCTCAATTCTGAAAATCTGTTGTTTTCCTAAAGACAAAGACTGCTAAAAACCCCATTTTCCCCTCATTTTACCCCTCCTTTCACTCAAAATTTACCTCCATTTTTATCCCCTTTTTCCTTATAAATTCCCCCTTTTTCCTCTTTTTCTCCATTTCCCTCCATGAAATCCTTTTAATAAGGTTTAAAAATCCTTTTTAAACCTTACCGAAAGCCAAAAAAGCCTTGAAAATCTGTTATTTTGGCCTAAAAACACATTTTTGGACTAAGGCCTTAAGCCCCTTTGGCCTTAGCCCCCAGCCCCTTTTCCTGCATAAGACTCGGGGATGTGACCTGCCATTAAACCCCATCGCGCCATTGCAATCGGGACGTTCCTCTTTCCTTATCTGCATTCCGCTTTCAAAAAAATTTCAATGCGATTAAGAACTTTCTCTTCTAAACCCCGATCCCTTGCTTCCTTTGTAAAACCAAGAGCCCCGCAATCGGGTGCTAAAACACAAAAAGACTTGGAAAAAAACCTTTTTCTCCTTTAAAAACTCGAAAATCCAGACTTTCCTTCGTTTTCTTCTAAACCCTATAGTTCACGGTCTAAACCATTCTTAACCGTTGATCTAAGACCAATCAATGGTCGTTGGGATCTTGCATCGGGGTTTTTCACTGGGTGCATTTGAAAGGCCCCTTCCTTTTTTCCAATTCCAATGAGCCCCTTTTGATTAAAACCCCTCAACCACTTCCCCACCATATAACCTGCGCCCAGGACCAAGTGATTAAGTCCCAGGTGCTAATCATATTGGCGCTTTTCATTGTTGTTTTCCCCGTGCCCCCACCTTTCGCGATCTTCCGATTACATCTGGGCCGTCCATACACCAAGATCCAATGGTCCAGATCAATCCTCACTTCTCTTTGTTATTTCTCAAATCCCGACAGTGTAACCTCTTCAGCGAATCTTCACCGTTGATCTCTGCAGATCAACGGCCCACATTAACCCAAACTCCACCCAACCCTCGCCTCATATTTTATTCCATTAACCCCAAAATTAAATCTAAGTCGTTGATCTGTTTCATCCAACAATCCATATTTAACACGATAGGCTCAACTCCTTTGGGTCCTACCTTTCCCCAGATCAAATCTCCATCGTTCATTCCCTGATCCGACAGTTAAGATTAAAACCACCTTGACCCCGCCCCACCTTTTATCGCTCGCACATCTATTCTCCATCGTGCTCTCCTCATGACCGTCCGATCTAAGACCCCAGATCTGACGGCCAGCGCACAGTCACGTAATTTTAAGCCTGAAGGTTAATTTTTCAAAATTACGCGATGTGGGTGGTTTTTTAAGGACAGATGGCAGGCGACGAGGCATATCGCGTTTTTTTGGAAACAATCTGAAACTGCCCCAAAGTCACGCGAAACCAGTGGTTTCTTTGTCCGAAACCACTTTCCCCATTTACACTGCATTTTCTCATGTGTAATCTTCATCGTTGATCTCTGAGATATAACAAAAATTTAATCTCGCCCTCCGCCATCCTCCAAAGGACTTCTTAAGTCAATCTCTGCCATTGATCTCTGGGGCTGATCTCATCCGACGACCCAGGTTCTTTCCGAAACCCCAATTTTCGTTTTAACGCATTTTCCTTCCGCCTAAGTTTTTTGCCCATTTTCCTTTTCATTTTCGTCTATTTTATTATAATTTTACCCCTCTACATTATATTTCCCCGATCAATCTCGACCGTTGATCTTTGCAGATCATCGGCCCGAACTTAATTCTCCACCACCATTGATCCACCGCCTCCCTATCTGACCCAACGAGCAATCCTCGCCATTGAATGCTTTCATCCAATGGTCACAATCTAACCTAAAACCTCCAAAGCGGTTTATACCCAACTACGCAGGATTTTCTTAACTTTTCTTGTTTTTTGCAAGTTTTCAAGGTTTCTCAGCAGTTTTAAAGGAAAATCAAAGGCTGGGCATGAAGATCCCCCATGCCTTTATTCATGAAAGAGATCATTCCGTAGGGTTCCAAATCAAGTTTTATCAGTGCCTCATGAACACTGACGCCATTGTAAAACCTCTGTAACGCCTACACATCAACAAGACACAGCAAAGCTTAATCAAGCAAAGAGTATCAGTGTTAAAATATCTAAGTCACAATGGAGATGAAGAATTGAAGATCGTTGAACGCAGTTTTGAGGGATTATGGCCTAAATCGACTATCTAAAAACCTAATCCACTCAATTAAACACAATTTGAAGAACAGAAGATAGGGAATTAGGCCTAATTAAGCCCAACACACCTAATTAAAACAAATTGACAATGTTTAAAGAAAAACAATGATATCTATCAGTTCGAGAAGCCTTCACTGCCACATCAGAGGCTAATTGAATCCTCTCAGCTACCAAAAGCCACCTGCAGCCTCAAAGCATTCAAAAGAGGCCTAGTTATTGCCAGAATAGAAGATATTCGCCTCAAGATAACTGAATAGTTATTTTAGATCAAAGAAACTAATTTAAACTATCAACAGAGTTATTACAAAGATGAGAAAGGGTTTTAAAGTCAACAAACTCTGCTAAGAAGATCAAACAATTAATACAAGAGGAAACATCTAAAATCTTCTTCATTGAGCCCCTCAAAGGCTGAGAAACATTAAACTGTATTAATTGAGCTTATAGATCTTTTCCCTCATCCCACCTCCTCATTTTCCTATAAAATCCCTTGAGGAGCACATTGTAAAGGGTTAGTTGCTGAACTTTGATATAATACTTGTGCTCGAAAATTTCTACATGTAAATAGTATTCAAAGGCTCTTGAAGCTCTATTTGTGATCAAATAAGTTAGGTTGAGAAGAGAAGATGATTGCTGAACTGAAACATTGGACTTGAAGAATGTAACTGGATTGACATCAATATACAAGCTGATTCTTGGGATCCTGGTCTATATCATTGGTGAAGTGCTTCTTTCCGTGTTATTGTTTTCCTTTCATGTATGCCATTTTGTCCACTTATTCTCTGATAAAGAACAACAAGCATAGAGTTAGGATTTACTGTTTACAGTACCCTTCTCTGACTGATAAGCTTTATCTCAATGTTTTCCTCCAAATTGTGTGTTTAAGAATGACTAAAGTTAAGTGTAAAAATTATCAAGGAATGTTGGTTTGCCCCTGTCTTGATATGAAAATATTGAAAGGAAGTTATTGAATGATATTTTCATTATATACTCAGTAAAGTTAGACTAGAAAAGTTTATGGTTTGCCCTATCTTCTAGTTTCTTTATCCAAAGGTAGTTCTAAAAATTTCCCTAAGAGTATGCTGAAAGCAGTTTAGATTTAAAAGTATCTTATCTAATCTTAGGCTGCACTTTGTTTTCTTATCTGTTTTCATCCCTTTTGAAAGTAATTATGTGGATTACTGGATTTTTTGTCTGATAAGTTAGCTTTAATACAAGATTTTCCAAATAAGTCTATGGTTAGCCCTGTCCTTTGGTTGGTTTAAAATAGTTACTTGAAAAGGCTTTTCTTGTTTGGAAAGATTGATAAATCCTACTTGAAATTATTGTCTTTTTCCACCCTTTCAACACTTTTAATGTTCCATTCCATCATTTAATCTCAAATATCTTGTGATATAGATGACTTGCCCCTTGGATCACTCTTGAAATTGTTGCACAATTAAAACCTTTTATGACTCCATAGCCCAATGGACTAAAAAACAGCGTCATATCTATCTTATCAACCAAAGCTTGTGTTGATTTCCTACATCTTCACCCCTTTGAAGCTCTTTCATTTTAGGACTTTCCACTCAACTAAAAATCATGCTCAACCATCCAAAACCAAACAAAAACCCTTGTTCTTAATAACTAGCCTAAAATCATACATAAAAGCCTTAAAGATAAATCAATATTTACACTTATAAAGAGATCCCCCTCTAGATTCAGGAGGGATAGATCCTAGAATCCCAAAGTGGTTCCAATGTCCTCTCCATAGTTTTAGTCTCACCAATCTGCTAGAATTACGGGGAGCTAACAAAGGCGACCAAAAGGTTCACCTATGATGGGGACCTCCCCCGGGGTTAGTGAAATCTGCAGGTAGGTGATCAAGCCATCGAAGTTATTTGGAATGTGCGTCGATGCCCTGCGTGGTCGCATGAAGGGGGGCATACAGTTGATCGGTTCGGTGGGCTGGGCCTCCTCCTGAGCAACCCTCGGGTATTTCATGTTTCGCAGGGAGGTACGGGGCTTTCCTGCGGCCCATTTCGTAGGCTTCAGGGGCTTTCCTAAGCCCTGAGATTTTTCTTTTCCTTTCCTGGTGGTAGGGCTAGGTGTGGAGAAGATTTCTTCGACTTCATATTCGACCTCCACCACTTCCTCAGTGTCTTGTTCTATGGAGGTTACTGGCTTCGAGAGTTTGGCAGTGTTCGTGGCTGTCATTCTGGTGCGAAATATGAACTCAGGATTTCTACTGTCAGAGGGGGTAGGCTACTCAGACATGAATGAGATGCTAGCGGCACAAAATTTCTTACAACACAACTTTTTCCAGGACAACCAGGCTAAGTACAAGCTATTTGAGCAATACGAAACCTATGTATGATCTATCTCACCTATTTTATAGCCTTGGGTACCGCCCAATGGTAGGGTAGACTTCACGCGAGACTTACCATCAAGTAAATGGTAAAAAATCTCAAAAAATCTCCACATTAAATACTGGTCGCCTGCTCCATCAAACAGTAATTTGTTGTTTTTACCCGATTTGACTGTTGCAATGACTAGTTTTCGCACCCGGGGTGCACTCAGCGTACCCCTGTGATCCTAGTGTACCCTTGCACTCCAAGCAATCCTCCCGCATTCTCGGTGCACTGACTTCACTCTACTGGGATTCCTTCCAATTGAAATTATGTGTTGCCATAGCCCAGCCTTCATGACCTCTTGTGCCGTCATCTTACCTGCGTAGTGACCCCCTATTATATCTTTGTAGTTTACATACTTCAGTTCATCATTGCGCTGTACTTCATGAGGTGCGATGCTGATAAAGTACACCACTCAATGCACCAACTCCTTTTGTTGTACCGAATATTCGACAGGTACTATGCTTGTGGTTAGGCATGGAGAGATATCTGTAAAATGCGCATCCACAATCCTACTGGTGAACAACTATGTATCAGGCAATCCTTCCTCACCCATCTCAATTTGGGACAAGTGATCCCGCTCCGTACTGAACTTTCTTGGCTTGAAGATGATTTCAACATCATATTCCTGAAGCAGTAGCCAATTGCAGACTTCCCCCCCCCAACACAGTCATATTCCTCAGGCGTTCTAAAACCCACTGATTTGTAATCATTGTATAGTGGCATCCTAACAGAGGGCGCTGATACTTCTATAGCTTTTAGGTTAGGAACAACCCTTCCCCCTCCATGGTGGCATAATTGTGTTTCACACCCGAGATTTTTCAACTAGTACATGTGACTGTGTGATTACTGTCCGTAGTGCCAATCTGCGTATTACCTACTTCACGAGCGATTCCTGAAGCATCCTTATGAAATATCGTCACCAGATCGAGGGAAGTGAGAATGGGTGCAGCGATCATCCCGTTCCTGATTTTTTCAAAGCTCTTTTGGTACAGGAATTCCCAATTGAATGAAATATCATGCTTAAGAAGTGTTTTCAAAAGTTCATTGATCAGTGCGTATCCCCGACTAGATTTTCTATAGTAGCCCATATGTCCTAATATTTTACGCAACATCTTCATAGTCATGGTGTTTACCTATGTGACCGGTGTAATGAGTGTATTACTGATCTCCTCCCTCACCCTCTGCATATGATAAGGCCGCTATTCTTCCGGCCGCACATCTGAGTTGAGAGTGACATGCATACTGCCCAAGTTCCTCGTGACCTTCTTAGGTCCTGAACACTTATCTGGATACTCCATGATTAGTTCTGTAATCTTGCCTACTGTCCCATCATCCCAACAATTCCCAGTCGTAACCCTCTTGGGTGGTACTGTCGTATTAATGCTTCGTGGTTTCATACTAGCTGCCTTATGTACCGGAGGTCCCGCAACTGTGCATTCCTCCCCTATTGCTATGATTGATACCTTGCATGGATCTGCGTCGCAATATTCCATGGTGGCCTTGTGGAGCTCGACATTATCCTGAATCTGTGTGTCCCATGTGGGTCCTCCTCTTACTGCGTCGGGGCTAGATTCACCAATCACAACGGTGTCGAGAGTTTGCAGAGCTTCCTCAAGCACCTCCAATCCTACTGTTAACCCAAATGTCCCCAAGAATTTTTCTCTTAGGGTTGTCCACTGGCGGGTGCACTGACGTAGCTCTGCATCGAGATACCAGGCAGTGAGAATTGGTCCCAAGGCATGAATAAACAAGTGAACCCATTCTTCTGTAGTACAATCGCACCATCGCTCCATCCAAGTGAACAAGCATTCGTGTTTATTTCCTGGGCCCTGGAATCCCTTGACGCACACATCGGTTGGAGATTAAAACTATAGTACCATCATATCTTGACATTCCTCCCATTCCTAGAATGCCCCCTTATGTGTGTCCCACCATTTCGCAGGCATTACGCGCATAGCCCGGTTAAGAGCCCATAGCCTTTGTTCTCTAGGAACCTCAGCTTTGAAGGTTCACAAAAATTCCTTTATACTACCAGAGCCATCAAAGCAAGGTAATTCTCTTACCTCATAATATATATACCGAAAGTCCCTGGTAATTCGTAGGCAGTGCAGTGTACAAATTTCCTACAGCTGGCTTTGCCAATCTTCTAATTCTTCGTCGAAGTTAGAGACGCATTTGTTGTCCTTCTCCCAGCAAGGCATACCGTTGGCCGTAGGGTTGATCCAGTCTTCATCCTTTGTAATTAGCTTATAGATGTGATCCATCTCATCTTCCTCACACGCTGGCTCAGTGTACCTTTCTCCTTTTGCAGGGTCTAGTGGTACGATCACCTGAGTTCCCTCTCTTTCAAACACCATGCTTCATTTCTTCAAGTTGATAACTCCACCCATATCAATGGCCCAATCCAATCCCAAGAGCACTAGGTAAGGGTATGCATATTCTACAATCTGAATGACTTCAAAGTCATCTCGTACCTTAGCCTTGGCGATATCTTCGACCATATTTGACAATCTCCCCAATGGTATGATCTTCTGTTGATTAGCCTTGAGCAGCTGGATAGTAGACCATTCCAATTTAGGTTATCCCATTCGTTGCCAAGTTTTCTTTAGTACATTTGCATATGATCCTAGGTCTAGAATTACCTGGTCCATCTCATAATCACCAATCTGTGCAGTTAATCGCATTTTGTGGCCAATGCACCTCTTCTGCTCGTAAAGGTTGTGCACATCCTTAATCTTCGTGACTGGGTCTACTTTTCTTGCGCAACCATGAAGTAGGGCTTGGAGGTTTTCTATAGCCTGCTGATTGTGCAACAACTTCATGCACGCCTGCAAGAATGGTTTGACCTCATCTTTGATTCCATTGTTTGGAGTCAATATCTCGTTTTGACCACAGTCTTGCTGAGCTGCGACAGAGGTCTCCTTCTCCTTCTGGAAGCCCACACCTTCCATTTTAGCTGCTTTAAGGATTAGAGACTCCGTCTCAACTCTTTCTGTAGACCCTCTGGAGGTCATACCGCTGCATATTATTACATTAATGCTCAGTTCCTTTTCATGAGGTTCTGCCTTCACCTGTTGTACATTCTGTGTAGGAGTCTGCTGCTTTTCTTGTACCTTGGCCATTAGAGTCAGGCAGTCCTCAATCACATGGTCCAATTGTCTGCAATATATGCAAGATTTCTTATTTGGGTTCATGCAGTCCCTCGCAAAGTGACCTATTTCACCACAACTATAGTAGAATAATTGGCCTCTACCCCTGCCTTCGCTTCCTCCTCATCCCCCTCCCTTTCCCCTAGCCAGGGATCCTCCTATACCTGTGGGGGATCTAGGTGATGAAGGGTCCAACTGTACCCTATATAGGTTTCCCCGGTTGATAATCAGATCATATGTTCGGCAGTTGTGTTCGTTATATCCTACAAACCTACAAAACCTACACCACTGTTGTTTTACTTCTGGGATATATGCGGCAAGGTGGGGGCAGTGGTTAGTATCGTGTAGCCCAACAACGCGGTAGTCATCACACCATAGCGTCGACCCACTTGGTCCTGTATCTTCCCTAGGGCACAACGGGCTAGGTGCCCTGGCCTAGATGTAGTTTGCAAGTAGTGGACAGTTATCTTTGGTGTGGCCATTCATGCTGCATCGTATGCACCATCTTTCAGGGCTGGCATCCATCCCTCACTCCTTGCATAAATTCTAAATATCCATGTGCATTGCTTCTAGCTGGCCTTGTAACTATTATACTCCTAACTGGGTATCATCTCTTGCCGCAGCTTCCAGTTTCATGGAAACCTCCAAGTCCTTCTCCTGTGTTTTAATGGCTTGGTGACCCATAGGTACATGCAGGTGGGGCAACAACATAGCAATGAACCACTCCATGTGTTGTGTGTCATCATACTGGAATCCTCCTTCTCTGATCACTTTCTTTAATCATTGATCTGCTTCCAATACGGACTCAAACGATCCTTTCTTGAAGTCCTTCAAGTCATTTACTATCTGAGAGTAGGACTTAGGTTTCTTGAACTGCTATTTTAACACATTCTTCATTTCCTCAATAATTGCATTCGCATGTTGGTCCACGTATCCCATGTACTAGTCTAGGGATCTCTCTTCAAAAGCAAGGGATAAATCTGCCTGTTTCATCGCATTGCTTACTACGTTCTATGCAGTCCATACCGATCTTGCGACTAACCAGAACCGATCCATGTCCTCATCACCCATGCCTTTGAAGGTAGGTAGCTTCATGTGCGAAGCCATATCATCTTCTGGTGGTGGTGGAGGTGAGTTTTTACCCCTATGAGGGATCGACGGTGGCATCGACGAAGGGCTATGCATAGAAAAATTTCTTACTGGACTGTAGATAGATCGATCCCCCTCTTGGTTAGTTATGTAGTACTTACGACTATGCGTTGTGCCCTCACTCTGGCCAGAGTTCATTCACTCCGTATGGCTACACAAAATGCTTTTTTCGCACAACAAGATCTTAATCAGTAAGGGAAAAATTTTCAAAAACTTACCCTAGAAACACTTGAAGAACCTCTGCTCCGCTTCTGAGTAGGATACGAATTGATCGACTAAAAATTCAGTCACAAATCCTCCTATCACACTGTCCACCCAGTGATCTACTGTGCGAGTAATGGTGTTTTCGGTCTCTTCTAGTTGCAGGATCCATTTTGGGGTCCACTGTGTGACCCGCTCATCTTTCCAACACTTCTGAAATTCGACCATCCTTGCGAGCCACTCTTGGAGCTCGATCACAATTGTTACAAAGAAGATCTCATAGATCTCCATTAAAATATATTTATTCTTCCACTCTTCAGTGGTCAACTTCTTACTGCGGTTTTCTTTTACTGCGAATTCCTAAACTTGTTTTTCAAACCATTCATCGATTTATTTTCTTTCAGGTTTCCAATACAGCCTTAGCATTACTCGATCTCTCTCAAAATGCTCTCGGTCCCGGCAATGGAACCATTTGTTGGCTCGAGGTGTCCTGACCCAAGTTCAGAGGTTAAGGTTTGCCAACAAACCCCTATACTACTGGCCCTTTAGGTAGTGACCTGCTTGCACAGGCCACAGTCTCACTCGAAGCAGTATGGGAGGGTACTGGAGCCAGGTTTCCGCACCCTGGGAGAGAGCAGGTAAGTCAAGCCAATCTGCAACTATCAGATCTATATAGCCAAAGGTCGTTCGCAGGAGTTTCAATAAATAACTAGAATACAGTTTATCAGATCTAAACAACAGGCTCGCATCCACGTGCATACTATCAGCCATAATCACAGAACAATATATTTGCAGCGGATTAACAGATACATTTACTATAACACAGATAATTCGCAGTTTACTAACATATACATCATCATATAACTCAAGTCCGCATTAACCATAACAGGACAGATCCATATAACATCATATATCCACAATACTTCCGCACATCTATTACCCAAAAATCCTCTTACATTCCCCAAATTACCCCCTACGCACACAACCAGTAGGGTCCGCACATAGTAGGATAGAGGATCTCCGCGCACACAGCTAGCAAGAGTCCTAACCCAAGCAACCCTACCATAGATATAATAGTTCATACTTCACATCAATCTCTATTCATTCTTGCCTATGACTCAAGAAAGCTTTATCTATTTATAGTGATTTATCCTATGCATCCAATGGTTCGAAAACCATGGTTTGCAGACTCTTGGTCTACCCTCGACCCATTTACAATGCATTAGGGGCTTTGACCCACCCCAAAACCCCTGCGTTAGAATAAACAATACAAAATTATACAACAATGGAAAAAATTCATAGCCTTTGGGAGACCCTGCTCCAACAGAGATCACACATGCAACCTGTTACCTCAAAAGTATCCCTGTTGTAGCTGTTGATCCAAATGTCTCCTTGTGTTTCCTAGTTTTC